>JARQOD010003679.1:0-62306 GCA_033576555.1 Oophaga sylvatica | reverse complement strand
TTCAGTAGAATATAAAAGAAGGGTAATTTAAACTTAGAAATATTAAGGAATTTGAATTCCTTTAGATTTAAGATTCCATGTGACCTCGCATCTTTGATAAATGAGATATATTCAGAGAAGATAAAGGAAGATGGGTCATGGGCAAGTTTCTCCTAGTAGTCCGAGTCACTGAGTAATCTAAACCTCTCATGATTGTACCGGTGTCTATCCATGATAACCACCCCACCTCCTTTGTCCGCATTTCTTATAATAATGTCCTTATTGGTTTTAAGTGAATGGAGCGCTAATTTCTCAGCAGGGCACAAATTAGGAAATTTTTAAAAACAGGGGAAAGAGATCGCAGTTCCTTAAGTATAAGTTGTTGAAAGGTCTCAACATGTGGGCCCTTGTGGTGGACAGGGTAAAAATTACTTGAGCTAGTTTTGGGATTGACATGTGCATATAGGTCAGGGTCAACCACATGGGGTTCAGGGGAAGATTTCTTATTAGCTTCAATCAGAAAGTGCCGTTGAACCGTTATTTTTCTAAAAAACTCATTTAGATCAAGGTAAAGGTTAAAGGTATTTAAAGGTGCATCAGGGCAGAATGATAACCCCCGTTCAAGGAGTGATATTTCAGAGTCAGAGAGTATGTGATCTGATAGGTTAAAGATATTGGATTTTTCTTTTCCGCCTCCTTGATCGATATTGATTTTTTTTATAATTTTTGGGTTTGGTATTATTATTATTATTACACATTTATATAGCGCCATTTATTCCATGCCGCTTTACATATGAAAAGGGAAAATATAAACAGGTACAATAAACGTGTGCTAGACAAGGGACACACAAGTACAGAAGGAGAGAGGACCCTGCCCGCGAGGGCTCACAGCTACAGGGATGGGTGAGGATACACTAGGAAAGGGTAGAGCTGGTCGTGCGATGGTTCAGTAGACTGAGGATCATTGTAGGCTGTAGGCTTGTCGGAACAGGTGGGTCTTCAGATTCTTCTTGAAGGTTTCCGTTGTTGGTGAAAGTCTGATGTTTTGCGGCAGGGTTTTGGTATGAGATTTAGTTTTTCCACTCCCTCTACATCCTCTCCTTCTCTTTTCCTTTTTATTTTTGATGAGTGGCCTGGAGCCACCTGAAAAAAATGGGTGATCTTATTTTTATTTTTATTCTTCCCCAATGTAACCGATGAGGTAGATGGATCCTTCCTGAGTTAATAGAGGGGATTTCAGTGGAAGGGAGACTGTATTGATACAGGGAAGATCCACCAGATTGTTAACCAGTGGGCCAGTAACCTCTACTGTCTCGACAATCGGTAGTGGGGGAATAGATGTGCTTAAAGTTGATGGAAGGGCAAAAAAAGATAAAGAATTGGTGGATGATTGGGAAGAGGGAAAGTCATCATGGATGGTAAGCTGAGAAATTCCCCAAGATCATCAATCAAGGGACCTTGTTCTTTGTTGTAAACCTCTTGAAATAATACAGGAGGGTCAATATTAATGGCTGAGTCCTGAATAGACTCAATACTAGGGATATCCTCCGGTATTAGGCCCATAGCGGCAAACATTGAAGGTAGTACAACATCAGCGGCAGCCAAAGGACCAGAGGAAGGGACAGACACTGTGCTCAAATCGGACCCCACAAAGTTTGTACACCCCTTAAGGAAGTCTTTATGCTGTTGATAATACAGGTTTTGTTGTTTATCTTTAAAAATACCTTTCTTACTAATTTACCGGGGGCCTTAATAATATTGACCAGTGGGCCAGTAACCTCTACTGTCTCGACAATCGGTAGTGGGGGAATAGATGTGCTTAAAGTTGATGGAAGGGCAAAAAAAGATAAAGAATTGGTGGATGATTGGGAAAGAGGAAAGTCATCATGGATGGTAAGCTGAGAAATTGGATGAGCTTATTATAGAGTTTTCCATCCAATTCCTGAAAGTCTAACAAGGTAGACTTTCAGGAATTGGATGGCAAACTCTATAATAAGCTCATGAAATTTGAGGAAGATTTAATAAAAAAAAAGGCTGGTAAACTTTTAAGGATAGGGCACTATTTGGAATACACAAACCAAAATTGCAGACACTATTGAGGTGGTAGCAATTCTCCTACGCCTACCCACAATATTATTAAGGCCCCCGCAAAAATTAGTAAGGAAGGTATTTTTAAAAATAAACAACAAAACCTGTATTATCAACAGCATAAAGACTCCCTTAAGGGGTGTACAAACTTTGTGGGGTCCGATTTGAGCACAGTGTCTGTCCCTACCTCTGGTCCTTTAGCTCCCGCTGATGTTGTACTGCCTTCAACGTTTGCCGCTATGGGCCTAATACTGGAGGATATCCCTAGTATTGAGTCTATTCAGGACTCAGCCATTAATATTGACCCTCCTGTATTATTTCAAGAGGTTTACAATAAAGAACAAGGTCCCTTGATTGATGATCTTGGGGAATTTCTCAGCTTACCATCCATGATGACTTTCCCTCTTCCCAATCATCCACCAATTCTTTATCTTTTTTTGCCCTTCCATCAACTTTAAGCACATCTATTCCCCCACTACCGATTGTCGAGACAGTAGAGATTACTGGCCCACTGGTTAACAATCTGGTGGATCTTCCCTGTATCAATACAGTCTCCCTTTCACTGAAATCCCCTCTATTAACTCAGGATCCATCTACCTCATCGGTTACATTGGGGAAGAATAAAAATAAAAATAAGATCACCCATTTTTTTCAGGTGGCTCCAGGCCACTCATCAAAAATAAAAAGGAAAAGAGAAGAAGAGGATGTAGAGGGAGTGAAAAACTAAATCTCATACCAAACCCAAAAATTATAAAAAAATCAATATCGATCTAGGAGGCGGAAAAGAAAAATCCAATATCTTTAACCTATCAGATCACATACTCTCTGACTCTGAAATATCACTCCTTGAACGGGGTTATCATTCTACCCTGATGCACCTTTAAATACCTTTAACCTTTACCTTGATCTAAATGAGTTTTTTAGAAAAATAACGGTTCAACTGCACTTTTTGATTGAAGCTAATAAGAAATCTTCCCCTGAGCCCCCTGTGGTTGACCCTGACATATATGCACATGTCAATCCCAAAACTAGCTCAAGTAATTTTTACCCTGTCCACCACAAGGGCCCACATGTTGAGACCTTTCAACAACTATATACTTAAGGAACTGCGATCTCTTTCCCCTGTTTTTAAAAAATTGCCTAATTTGTGCCCTGCTGAGAAATTAGCGCTCCATTCACTTAAAACCAATAAGGACATTATTATAAGAAATGCGGAACAAAGGAGGTGGGGTGGTTATCATGGATAGACAGCGGTACAATCATGAGGGGTTTAGATTACTCAGTGACTCTGACTACTAGGAGAAACTTGCCCATGACCTATCTTCCTTTATCTTCTCTGAATACCGTATTTTTCGGGCTATAAGATGCACTTTTTCCCCAAAAAAATTGTGAGGAAAATGGGGGGTGCGTCTTATAGCCCGACCGCAGCTTACCGGGGGGTTGCGGCAGCGGTGTGGCGGTGGCGGTGGCAGAGATGCGGCGTTGCAGAGGCGCGGTGGGCGGCGTGCACCTGAGCAGGGTCCCTTCCTCAGGTGGTGAGGTGACGCCGCGGCACCGAGAGCAGACAGGACAGCAGAGCTGGGATTGCCGATGGTGGCGGCCATCTTCCTGAGGCGGCGCGTGCGCAGATACAGTACTCTGCTTTCTGTGGCTTCAGGAAAATGGCCGCGGTTGGCCGCGCATGCGCAGATAGAGAATAGCCCCAGGAAGCAGAGTACTCTGCGCACGCGCCGCCTCAGGAAGATGGCCGCCACCACCGACAAACCCGGCTCTGCTGTCCTGTCTGCTCTCCGTGCCGCGGCGTCACCTCACCACCTGAGGAAGGGACCCTGCTCAGGTGCACGCCACCCATCGCGCCTCTGCCACCGCCGCATCTCTGCCACCGCCGCACCTCTGCCACCGCCACACCTGCCACAAACCCAGCTCTGCTCTGCGTGCCGCGGCGTCACCACACCTGAGGAAGGGACCCTGCTCAGATGCACGCTGCCCACCGTGCCTCTGCCACCGCCGCACCTCTGCACGCCACACACACACCACCCGGCTCTGCTCTCCGTGCCTCAGCGTCACCTCACCTGAGGAAGGTGAGTACAGTATCAGCATCACCGCACCTGTGCCACACCACTGCCGCAACCCCTGCTGTACCACCGCCGGCCCTCAGGTACCTTAAAATTCGGACAATTAGACGGACCCCCATATTGTAAAAATCTTTTTTTCTGCTATTTTCACCCCAAAATTTGGGGTGCGTCTTATGGTCCGGTGCGTCTTATAGTCCGAAAAATACGGTATATCTCATTTATCAAAGATGCGAGGTCACATGGAATCTTAAATCTAAAGGAATTCAAATTCTTAATATTTCTAAGTTTAAATTACCCTTCTTTTATTTTCTACCGAAGATCCATAAAGACCCCATAAACCCTCCCGGTCGCTCTATCATCTCGGGGATTAAATCCATTACCTGCAATCTCTCCTATTATATAGATTTGTTTTTACAAAAATATGTAATAAATTTACCCTCCCACCTTAAGGATTCATCTCACCTGATCGACCTCCTTCTTTCCCTCCCCACCATGGGTAACTGCCTCTTACTCACCCTTGATGTTCCGGCCTTGTACACCAATATCCCCCATGATTTAGGTTTGAAGGCGGTTCAACAATTTCTTTCAACTGATGATCTCTTACCCTTCCTACAGAAAGATTTTTTAAAAAAAGCCATACTGTTTGTTCTTAACAATAACATCTATTCTTTTGAGAACACCTGCTACCGCCAAGTGAGGGGCTGCGCAATGGGGATGAGATTTGCCCCCAGTTATGCTAATCTCTATATGGGGGCTTTCGAGTCCGCCTTAATTGCGCAGTCCCCATGGCGGTTGGCAAGATAGTCCTGTATCGACGATTCATTGATGATCTTTTTATAATATGGACTGGTTCAGAGATAGAAGCGAGCAAATTTACCCAATCCTTAAATGTAAATACTTGGGGTCTTAAATTTACCTCCTATGTAAGTAAATATTGGCACAGCTCTGAAAAGAGGTGCTCCAGCAGGTTCCCAAACCGTGTAATATAACAGAAAACTGGGCACACTACTGATTTGTGTAAAAGGAAGTTTTAATACGTACACTTGGTCACAACACAGACGTTTCGGTCAAAATAGACCTTCATCAGTGTACTGAAAAAATTAAGTGATCAATATATGTTACAAAAATGAAATAAAGTATAAACACATATATACATGGGTCAATAATGAAGCATAGTAAGTCTCAACTAAATCTCGGAGGTAGCTAATCAACATCAAGCTATCAAAAGTACTCAGTATGATAAGAAATGGAAGAAATAAGTATTGAACATACCTAGTGACCGTGTATACCCGATTATATAGGGACCAGAAATTATATCTGTGAACCGGATGCATAAAACGTTACTAGGTGCATAATGAAGTACAGAACGAGATGTTATAATAAAAGAAGAAAAAGGAAACCATACCAATTGAAATGGGTGATGCTGTTAACTGTTAAGGTGAAAATAACAGTGAGAGTCTATTTGAATATACAGGTCCTTCTCAAAAAATTAGCATATAGTGCTAAATTTCATTATTTACCATAATGTAATGATTACAATTAAACTTTCATATATTTTAGATTCATTACACACCAAATGAAATTTGTCAGGTCTTTTATTGTTTTAATACTGATGATTTTGGCATACAACTCCTCATAACACAAAATACCTGTCTCAAAAAATTAACATATTTCAACCGTCAATAAAATAAAAGTGTTTTTTCAAAACAAACAAAAAAACCATCAAATAATAATGTTCAGTTATGCACTCAATACTTGGTCGGGAATCCTTTGGCAGAAATGACTGCTTCAATGTGGCGTGGCATGGAGGCAATCAGCCTGTGACACTGCTGAGGTGTTATGGAGGCCCAGGATGCTTCGATAGCGGCCTTAAGCTCATCCAGAGTGTTGGGTCTTGCGTCTCTCAACTTTCTCTTCACAATATCCCACAGATTCTCTATGGGGTTCAGGTCAGGAGAGTTGGCAGGCCAATTGAGCACAGTAATACCATGGTCAGTAAACCATTTACCAGTGGTTTTGGCACTGTGAGCAGGTGCCAGGTCGTGCTGAAAAATGAAATCTTCATCTCCATAAAGCATTTCAGCCGATGGAAGCATGAAGTGCTCCAAAATCTCCTGATAGCTAGCTGCATTGACCCTGCCCTTGATGAAACACAGTGGACCAACACCAGCAGCTGACATGGCACCCCACACCATCACTGACTGTGGGTACTTGACACTGGACTTCAGGCATTTTGGCATTTCCTTCTCCCCAGTCTTCCTCCAGACTCTGGCACCTTGATTTCCGAATGACATGCAAAATTTGCTTTCATCAGAAAAAAGTACTTGGGACCACTTAGCAACAGTCCAGTGCTGCTTCTCTGTAGCCCAGGTCAGGCGCTTCTGCTGCTGTTTATGGTTCAAAAGTGGCTTTACCTGGGGAATGCGGCACCTGTAGCCCATTTCCTGCACACGCCTGTGCACGGTGGCTCTGGATGTTTCTACACCAGACTCAGTCCACTGCTTCCTCAGGTCCCCCAAGGTCTGGAATCGGTCCTTCTCCACAATCTTCCTCAGGGTCCGGTCACCTCTTCTCGTTGTACAGCGTTTTCTGCCACATTGTTTCCTTCCAACAGACTTCCCATTGAGGTGCCTTGATACAGCACTCTGGGAACAGCCTATTTGTTGAGAAATTTCTTTCTGGGTCTTACCCTCTTGCTTGAGGGTGTCAATGATGGCCTTCTTGACATCAGTCAGGTCGCTAGTCTTACCCATGATGGGGGTTTTGACTAATGAACCAAGCAGGGAGTTTTTAAAAGCCTCAGGAATCTTTTGCATGTGTTTAGAGTTAATTAGTTGATTCAGAAGATTAGGGTAATAGGTCGTTTAGAGAACCTTTTCTTGATATGTTAATTTTTTGAGACAGGTATTTTGGGTTATCAGGAGTTGTATGCCAAAATCATCAGTATTAAAACAATAAAAGACCTGTCAAATTTCATTTGGTGTGTAATGAATCTAAAATATATGAAAGTTTAATTGTAATCATTACATTATGGTAAATAATGAAATTTAGCACTATATGCTAATTTTTTGAGAAGGACCTGTATAGAGGCTGAATTGCTTCAGAAAAAGATAGACATACCGCTAGAAATTGCTTCTGGGTAGAGCTGAATGGTAGTTATGGCTGTGAAGAAAGTATTGAAGGCGCTTATAGGTAGTGGAGCAAAGCGGCAAATACAAATTGCGGTGTGGCATAGCTGACCAGGTGCACTTACCAAGTGGTGACTATAAGTGAGGTCCCAGGGACGCGGCATCCACCGCTTGTCTCGTGGTGAGAGGGAATGTGTCTGGCCATGTTAAATAACAACTGCGGTCGTCTCGTGGCAGAGCACGATAGACCGGAAGTGCCGAAACTGGAAGTGACGTCGGCGCTACTGTGGAGTAGGTAGAGGCAGCTTTCTGCGTTCCACAGAACGGTTGTAATAGATTTTTTTGGGCAATATCTGCCCTGACTAGACTATCCCTTAGGTTACGTGGTCGCCTAAAACATGGCATAAAAGGCTGTCGAAAGGCCTCGACTTCAGGGTGGGCGGACTGCAGGATATGCCAATACCTCCTTATGGCTGTATGTATTTTATAGGCTGCCGGGTGGTAGTCATGTACAAATGGTATCCTAGTGCCCCCATCCTTACGTCTAGTCCTGTCAGGAGAATGTGCCTGAACCGTGTGGGTGGATAGCCCCTATTTAGGAATTTAGATTGCATTTCCCTAATCCTGATTTGTTGTATTGATGGATCAGATACAATGCGGGTAACTCTGTGTATTTGTGATTGTGGAATGGAACACTTCATTTTGAGGGGATGGAAACTGGAAAAATGAAGAAGGCTATTTCTATCGGTTGGCTTGGAGAAGATGTCTGTGGTTAAATTGCCATGTGAATCTTTAATTACTAGAGTGTCCAGAAAACTTATTTGTTGAGTATCATAGGTCATGGTAAAATCCAGGCCCGGCCAAGATGTTCTGAGAAAATCAAAGAAGGTGTTTAATGTAATCAGGTCACCTCCCCACACACAGAATATGTCATCTATATATCTTTTCCAGACCAGGGCATGGTGCTGGAAAAGATGATGTTTATAGATTGAAGTCTCCTCATAATGTGCCATGTAGGCATTGCATACGGGGGCGCGACGTTACTTCCCATCGCGTGCCCTTTATCTGTAAATAAAAATTATCTTCGAAAAGAAAGAAGTTTTTGGTTAATACTGTGGACAGTAAATCGCTGCACAGATCTACCTGATCAGGATGCATGTCAGAAGCAGTAAGGAGGTGTCGTGTGGAAGATACGCCTTCCGTGTGAGGGATTGACGTGTACAGATCCCGTACATCGAATGAGACTAAAATGGCATCAGGTGGAATAGGGGTGGCAGCCCGTATAGCATTCAGAAACGAACCAGTATCAAGAAGAAACGAAGTGGTGTTCTTAATCATGGGAGTAATGATTTTTTCTAAATAAATGGATAACGGAGACAAAACTGACTCCGTGGAGGCAACAATGGGGCGTCCTGGTGGGTTATTAAGGTCCCTCCTCTCCTGAATTCACTGACATGCGCTCTATACCTGGAACGCAAGCGGTCCCTGTGGAACGCAGAAAGCTGCCTCCACAGTAGCGCCGACGTCACTTCCAGTTTCGGCACTTCCGGTCTATCGTGCTCTGCCACGAGACGACCGCAGTTGTTATTTAACATGGCCAGACACATTCCCTCTCACCACGAGACAAGCGGTGGATGCCGCGTCCCTGGGACCTCACTTATAGTCACCACTTGGTAAGTGCACCTGGTCAGCTATGCCACACCGCAATTTGTATTTGCCGCTTTGCTCCACTACCTATAAGCGCCTTCAATACTTTCTTCACAGCCATAACTACCATTCAGCTCTACCCAGAAGCAATTTCTAGCGGTATGTCTATCTTTTTCTGAAGCAATTCAGCCTCTATATATTCAAATAGACTCTCACTGTTATTTTCACCTTAACAGTTAACAGCATCACCCATTTCAATTGGTATGGTTTCCTTTTTCTTCTTTTATTATAACATCTCGTTCTGTACTTCATTATGCACCTAGTAACGTTTTATGCATCCGGTTCACAGATATAATTTCTGGTCCCTATATTATCGGGCATACACGGTCACTAGGTATGTTCAATACTTATTTCTTCCATTTCTTATCATACTGAGTACTTTTGATAGCTTGATGTTGATTAGCTACCTCCGAGATTTAGTTGAGACTTACTATGCTTCATTATTGACCCATGTATATATGTGTTTATACTTTATTTCATTTTTGTAACATATATTGATCACTTAATTTTTTCAGTACACTGATGAAGGTCTATTTTGACCGAAACGTCTGTGTTGTGACCAAGTGTACGTATTAAAACTTCCTTTTACACAAATCAGTAGTGTGCCCAGTTTTCTGTTAAATTTACCTCCAACATCTCTAATACAAGTATTCAGTTTTTGGACCTTATGGTTAATATCGACCATCATGGTCGAATCTCAACTTCAACTTACTTTAAGGAAGTAGATGTTAACAGCTACCTTAGCTTTTCTAGCAGCCATCTACCAAAATGGATTCTAAACATCCCCTACTGGCAGTATTGGAGGGTCCGCAAGAATTGCACCTATGACACTGATTTTCATAAAGAGGCTAAAATTTTGAAAGATAGATTCATAATTAAGGGTTACCCAAAGAAATTATTGCAGGATGCCTTGACTAAGGCCAGTGGACTCTCACAAAGAAGCTGTATTGCGAAAATAAAAGATAGAAGTAGGACTGACCCACAAAGGAATGATAAATCCTCTCATCGAGTGAAATGGAGCCTCATCACTACTTTTAATCAGTCTCATACATCCAAACGCAACCTACTTTGGAAATACTGGTTCATTTTAAAGAGTGATCCTGTTTTGTCGGCGTGTCGAGGTAAGGAGGCTTATTCGCCGTGCAATGCTCCTCTGGGAAATTTAAATGCAAATTGCCTCTTCAAAAAAAAGAGGTCTTGTACTTTACTTTAAGCCTCCTTACCTCGACACGCCAGAGCTGGTATGTCACTCTCCACAAGGAGAAACCTTACCCCTTAGACCCTAGTCCAGAGCCTCTCATCTAGCCAAATCAGATCTCTCCTACTTTGCACTGACGAGGACCAATAGTCCGAAACACCGTGTCTGCAAATGGAGATACTGATTTGGCTTTTATCCTAAGTCATATTACAAGACTCGTTAAAGGGTTGATTGTGACTTGTAGGATCGCTACTTCCAATAGGTGGCGCTATAGAGTACAAGACCTCTTTTTTTGAAGAGGCAATTTGCATATTAAATTTCCCAGAGGAGCATTGCACGGCGAATAAGCCTCCTTACCTCGACACGCCAGAGCTGGTATGTCGCTCTCCACAAGGAGAAACCTTACCCCCTAGACCCTATCACGGATTTTGGAAATTTACGTGAAAAACCCCAACTAAAGCGCTTGACTGATAGCACAAGATACATGTTTATGTTTTATTTTTACGCTATTCATGCGGTATAAGGGATAAGACAGATTTATTATTTGTTTCAGTACGAATACAGCATTGCCAGATTTATACTTTTTTAGCATTTTGTTAGTAACACACACTACAAATGCTTTTTTTATATAAAATAGTTTTAGTTGTCATGTTTTGAAAGCTATTACCTTTTATTCTTTGGAAAACAGAGCTGTGTGAGGGCTTATTTTTTGCCAGATGAGTTGAAGTTTTCATTGGTACCATTTTGAGGTACTGTACATGACATTTTTTGATCACTTTTTATTCAGATTTTTCAAACAGAGATGAGCAATATCCAGCAATTCTGTTATTGTTTTTATTAATTTTTTTGCACGGCTGACTGTGCGATGAAAGTGATAACACCAATTTATTCTCAAGATCAGTACCATTACTGTGATACCAGATTTATAGGTTTCATATGCTTTGCTACTTTTGCACACCAAAAACTGAATTTCACAAAAATGAATTTGTTTTTGTGTTGCTATATTCTGAGAGCTGAAGCTTTTTTTTGCCAAAAGATTTGACAGTTTCATCTATTCCATTTTTTTACATACAATTTTTTATCTCTTTTTATTATTTTTTTTGTGTGTAGTTATGCTGAAAAGCTAGTTTTGGTGTGTTTTTTATAATTTTTTTTACGGTATTCGAAATACAAAATACAAAATGTTTTATCGCTCAGGTCATTCTGGACTCAGAAATAACAATTATGTGTACTTTTTTATTATTTTTTTTACACAAAAATTGAGATTTTAGTGGCGAAACAGCTCTCTGATTTTTATGTACTTTTTCATTTACATATTTTATTTAACATTTTTTTACTTAGTCCTACTGACAATATTTTTTCACTTTGATCGCTGGTCTCATGCATTACAGTACTTGTGTACTGCAGTGCAGGAGACCTGTCAGTTCTGCACTGACTCAGCCTGTTAGATCCTACTTATAGCGAATTTCAACTGGATCTAACAGGCCACGGTACCCTGAGGTCATTAGATGACAGCTATTGGCACCGCCTGGATTACAACATGCAGTCACATCACCCATAATTTATGCGAAATGTACGTTTGAAAAATTGTATTAATATCAGAAGTATGTATATAGTAAAATGTGTGCTTTTTAAAAAAAATATTCTTCTTTTTCTTTTTTATAAATATAAGCACCTCTTTCGCTCCCCCTTTAAAAAAAGTTAGGTGAATGTTTGAAAAGCTGGCATCTGTAATAGGCCCGTGTATTCATGTGACATGTGGTGTAAAACTGGGCTACTAAAACAAGTGTTCAAAAACATTTAAAATGTTTTAAAACACTCACACTAAATTTTTTCGAAATGATTTTGTCTTTAAAATAAATAAATGAATAAAAAACCCTTTACAAAAAGAAATGCAAAATAAATGTAAAAAGATGTCACTTATGTCTTATCCATCTCACAAGCCAGGATGCATATTTTCTGAGATAAATTAGTATGCAATATATCATAGCTCAATCAATTCATAGTTACAGGCACTCAACAGGTCCTGCACCTTCTTTTTAATTGACTCTGTTGGACCTGCACTTTCTTATCACTTTAGAAACAGATTCACAGACCAAAACTACAAATCCTATTTTCTTTGTTCTTCAGTACTGTAGTAGTATACTGTTATAACCCTCTTGTCAGATTTTGTTTCGTTTGCTGTCACATGACCTTTTTTCCCTATTTAGTCTGGCTCCGCCCTTCTGGCTTTGCTGGACTTCATTGTATTATCTACTCTTAAGCTAGCCGGTGCTTAGGTGCCTTACTCTGTCAGTTTTGCTTGATCTTAGGATCTCTTAGTATTTGTTTTCTGTTTTATTTTCCCTGCTACAATTTCTGTTAGGAGGTGTCCACCTTTTCACCCAGTCCCTAGATCTTGTAGGGATTCCTCCCTCGCAACTATAGGTCTTCGTTCAGACTAGCTGAGGACTTTAGCGGGTCTGGTCGCAGGATCAGGTTCCCCGTTACATCGTAGGGATCCAGCTCAGTCCTATTGTAGGGAAGAATTCCCACCTTTCCTTAGTGCTTGTAGCAGATCATAACAGTAAGTCCAGCCCAAAGAAAAAAAAAAAAAAAAAAAATCTCCAAGGAAAGATTTTCTGTTTTCCATCATGGTGTCGGTTGGGATTTGGCTGAACGCCTGCAGGGTCTCTCTCTGGAGGTGGCTTAAATCCAGCAACACGTGAGTAGTTGTTCTGGAGCACATTTCGTGGAGCCACAGGTACGTTTGCCTGATTTATTTTTTGGTGAACAACAAGATTTTTTTTCTTTTAAAAATGCTTGCTTGTTGTATTTCCGTTTGAGACCCAGATCCTCTGGTGATGAATCACAGCGCATAGGGTTCATAATGTCACTTTTGCGCAAAGAACCTCAGGACTGGGCCTTTTCTCTGCAGCCTAGTGATCCATGCTTTAGATCTGTGGATAGTTTTTTTTCTGCTTTGGGGTTGTTATATGACGATCCGGATCGTGTTTCATCAGCTGAGACAGAATTGAGACGTTTGAGACAGGGATCAGGTAATGTGGAGAAATATTGTACTCACTTCAGAAGGTGGTCCACACAGGTGGGCTGTAACGATTCAGCTTTGAAAAGTTTATTTCTTGCAGGGTTAAGTGAAAGGGTTAAAGATTTGCTGATTGCTTATCCTATACCTGGTAACTTGCAAGAGGCTATGCAATTAGCCATACGGGTGGATAGGAGACTGCGTGCAGGGGTTAATGAGAGTAAATCTGCCTTGTCAGCTCCAAGTTTGGAGAAGGAATGTACTGACATTGCAGAGCCGATGGAAATTGGAGCAATGACACCTCACTCTCGGGAAAAAGAACGCAGATTTGCTAAGGGCTTGTGTTTCTATTGTGGTAAATCTGAGCATTTCATTAAGAACTGTGCGCTTCGAATGAATAAAGAGAAAAAAAAAATGAGGTCAGTTTCGCCCGTACAGCTTGTTTAAACAATAAAGGTGTCTTTCTTTCTGCTACCACTGCTGGTGAGGAGGAATTAATGGAGTTTCGGGTATTTGTGGATTGTGGTTCAACTCTCAATGTGATTGATGGGAAATTTTTGGAAAAACTAAAATTAAAACCCAAACTTCTGTCTTCCCCTATTAATGTGGTGTCTGTGGATGGTTCTCACTTGAAAAATGTTACTCACCATATCTGTGAATTTCCTCTTACTATTAATGGTGTTCATCAAGAGAATTTGGATTTGGTAGTTTTGAATAATTTGCCCTCACCGGTAATTTTGGGGTTACCCTGGTTAAAATTGCACAATCCAGTACTGGATTGGTCTACCAATGAAATTAAGTCCTGGAGTCCCAATTGTTATGACAAGTGTTGTAACGGGCGTATTGCTGCTGTAGTTAAGGGGGAGTTACCTGTACCTATTCAGGATTTTTGGAAAGTTTTTTCTGATAAAGAATCGCAGGTATTGCCTCCTCATAGAGATTATGATTGTGCAATTGAATTTGTCCCTGGAGCGACTCTTCCTAAAAGTCGTTTATTTAATTTGACTATTCCTGAGAGAAAGGTTTTGGAGGAATACATACAGACAAGCTTGGCCGCCGGTCACATTAGGCCTTCCAAATCTCCTGTGGCGGTTGGATTTTTTTTTGTTAAAAAAAAGGATGGCGGTTTACGGCCTTGTCTAGACTTTCGTGAGATTAATAAGATTACTGTACGCAATCCTTACCCACTGCCATTGATTCCTGATTTGTTTAACCAGTTAGTGGGGCCAAGTGGTTCTCTAAAATTGATCTTCGAGGGGCATACAATTTGTTGCGCATGAAGGAGGGGGATGAATGGAAGACTGCGTTTAACAACTCCACTGGGTCATTTTGAGAATCTGGTCATGCCTTTTGGACTTTCCAGTGCTCCGGCATTTTTCAGAATCTTATTAATGACATCCTTAGACCTTTAATCTTATAAACCAGACCAAAAAACACCAAAAAGGTGTAATACAGGATATACATAGAGTATAACATGCAGATTAATGGAAATCAAATAAAGGAAAATGCACTACTCATAATAGAAAAATACAAAATTTATTGAAAGTAAACATCATATATTAAAATATACCAAGGATGGCAGTGAGAAACCGACTAAACAGGGAAAGCGTTGACACTAGGAAACAAGCGCCTAAAAGATACCATGTATACCATTGGTAATACAAGGACCAAATATACAGTGCATATAGTGACTAGTCACATTAGATGATAATGTAAACAAGAGTGATAACACACATCAGAGTCAGGACTAGAGTACAGCATTACCACAAAGAATGGTCCATGATACCAGTAAAATAAACAAATGGCCCAGCTTGAATACCTGAGTGAGACCGCGTGGGGTGGCAGGGACGCGGTCTCACTCAGGTATTCAAGCTGGGCCATTTGTTTATTTTACTGGTATCATGGACCGTTCTTTGTGGTAATGCTGTACTCTAGTCCTGACTCTGATGTGTGTTATCACTCTTGTTTACATTATCATCTAATGTGACTAGTCACTATATGCACTGTATATTTGGTCCTTGTATTACCAATGGTATACATGGTATCTTTTAGGCGCTTGTTTCCTAGTGTCAACGCTTTCCCTGTTTAGTCGGTTTCTCACTGCCATCCTTGGTATATTTTAATATATGATGTTTACTTTCAATAAATTTTGTATTTTTCTATTATGAGTAGTGCATTTTCCTTTATTTGATTTCCATCCTTAGACCTTTGATCGGCAGAAGTGTGGTTGTGTATTTGGATGACATTTTGATTTATTCACCGGATCTGGAGTCTCATTGGAGGAGTGTGCGTGAAGTATTACAGTTACTCAGTGATAATTCACTTTTTGCCAAACTAGAAAAATGTGAGTTCGCTGTACAGAGACTTAGTTTTTTGGACTACATTGTCTCCAGTGAAGGTTTTGAGATGGATCTGGTGAAAGTGCAAGCTGTGCAGGATTGGCCTTGACCTATTGGTGTGAAATCAATACAGAGGTTTTAGGGGTTCGCCAATTATTATAGAAAATTCATAAAAGATTTTTCTGTGATTGCCAAACCTCTGACCGATCTCACCAGGAAAGGTGCTGATGCGGTTCAGTGGACTACTGAGGCCATTGAGGCTTTTGTGTTGCTAAAGGAGAGGTTCAGCTCTGCTCCCATCCTTACGCAGCCTGATGTGACTAAACCATGTTTGGTTGAGGTTGATGCTTCTTCTGTGGGGGTCGGCGCAGTGTTGTCTCAGGCAAAGACGGATGGAGTACATCCCTGTGCTTTTTTTTCAAAGAAATTTTCTGAGTCTGAACTAAATTATGATATCGGTAATCGGGAATTGTTGGCAATTAAACTCGCATTTGAACACTGGCGTCATTTTTTGGAGGGAGCGGAATTTCCCATTCAAGTCTTCACCGATCATAAAAATCTGATCTACCTTGATGCTGCCAAACGCTTGAATGCCCGTCAGGCTAGGTGGGCACTGTTTTTCTCACGGTTTAATTTTACCGTTACTTACATCCCAGGTACTAAAAATGTTAAAGCTGATGCTTTGTCTCGCAGCTTTTCTCCTATGGTGGGTACTGAGGAGGAGGAGGAAAACATCTTGCAAGAGGGGGTTGTTATTGCTGTTTTGGACTCCGTGTTGGAAGATGAGATTCTTAAAGCACAGGAGAATGCCCCATCTAACACGCCTCATGGGAGGTTGTTTGTGCCTGGTACCCTGAGGAGAGATTTGTTTGTTGAATGTTATGACTCTGGCTTGGCAGGTCATCCTGGAATCTCTGAGACCAAGAGACTTGTGGGTCGCAGTTTTTGGTGGCCAGGATGGCAGAAGGAAGTCATTAAGTGGGTACGTCAATGCACTGTGTGTGCTAGATCTAAGTCTTCTCATACTCCTGCTGCGGGGTTGCTTTGCCCTCTGGAGGTTCCTAGTGCACCTTGGACACTGTAAGGTTCTATGTATATATTCCTGAAACTCAGTTTGTTCGTCAGCCATTTTACTTTCTGTCTTGCTGCAGCTATCTTGCCCTCAGTCAAAATGGAGTTTCCAGCTTGCATGTTCCCGCCCTGATTCTCTCCTTTGCTTCTTAAGCAGCCACAGCTGAGCAATCAGTGCTTCAGAATCTAGCCTGCAGTGAACCTGTGACTTGACTCCTGTAAGCCTTGGACCTTGTACTCCAGCTATTCCTACTGAGGAACTCTGAAGCACTTGTGGACTCTGAACCCTGCTCTTTGAAAGACCCACGTTTGCATGGACTTACGGTAACAGAGAAGAAGATCCTGAATCTGTATTGGAGAGTGATTGCTGAGCTTGGATTACTCTGGCCTGCTGTGTCTCCTGTTTCTGTGTCTGCAAACTGTGTGACTATTTCTGCCAACTTGTATGAAGTAATACAGGACTTTTCTATATCAAACCTGTGACTCCTGTGTTTTCATCGCACCCAAGCACAAGACGCTATATGAACTGTACTACATACATTACAAGATTCTGAAGCCAAAACGTTAGTGTCTGCTGGGTCTGGAAAGCTGTGTCTGCTGTACTGTGGATATCAGACGTCCGGTTGTACTTTCTGTGATGACAGTGGTTGTGACTTCTCACAACCATTCCAGGTGAGCAATTCCCTTAAGTTTTTTCTTTTTGCAGTGTTACCACAGGTAAACACTATTGTTTTTTTTTTTTTTCCTTTCTTTTCTCTTTTTTGTCTGCTGTAACTCTGGATATCAGATGTCTGGTTGAAACTTTCTGTGATGATAGTGGTTGTGACTTCTCACAACCATTCCAGGTGAGCAGTTCCCTTAATTTTTTTTTCTCTCTGCAGTGTTGCCACAGGTGAACACTATTTTTTTTTTTTTCTCTCCTCTTCTTCCAGTAATCCTGTCTTAAAAGATCTGGAAAATGGAGGCCCGCATAAAGGAACTTTGCGGAGTGACTGATAATATCCTTGCAGATTTGCAGAATATAAAGACCCGTTTTACAAATCTACAGGACCTCAATAATCACAATTTGCAAGTGGTTGGACAGACTACCCAGGATTTGCGAGCCAGGATTGAGGTTCTAGAGGGGCGAGTCCAGGCTCCTGCCGTAGCCCCGAGTGCTGGGATTCCCAAGTTGCCCCCTTTTCATTTTGGCGGTGAACGTGAGAAATTCAGGGGATTTATTAATCAATGCAATCTTTTTTTTTCTGCACATGCTTCACAATTTCCCACTGAACGATCTAAGGTGCTTACTATAATTATGTTGCTTACCAACAAGGCTTTAATGTGGGCAAACCCTCTGATTGAGACTGAGGATGATTGTTTGAATCACCTTGATGATTTTATTTCAGCCATGGGGCAGGTGTTTGATGACCCCAATCGAGGTGCAACAGCTGAAGCAGCCATGTTAGCTTTGCGCCAAGGTAAGCACTCGGTAGCTGAATATGCCTTGGATTTCAGGAGATGGGCCCTTGATACCACCTGGGACAGTTCCGCCAAAAAATCTATTTTTCGAAAGGGGTTTATCTCCACTGATTAAGGATGAACTTGCTCGTGCCGACCCTCCCACTGCGTTAGGTGACTTTATTAACTACTGCATCCGTATTGATACTCGTCTGACTGAACGCAGGCAAGAGAGATGGTTCGAAAGCAATCGTACTAACCTTTTCCTACCTTCCTCTCCAGCTAAGGAACCTTTGAGTAGGATTACACGGGAACCTGAACCTGAACCCATGCAGGTAGACTCTTTACAACGACGGGTTAGTGATGCACGCAAGGAACATCGTTTTAAGGAGAATCTATGTTTCTATTGTGGTAAGTCAGGGCACTTCATTATAAACTGCCCCAGCCGTTCTCGTAAGACTACTGCAGCACTCATTCATTGTGAGTGTTGCGAGAGGGGATCTGTCAGGTCCGAGCCTCAGGCTCCAGAGAGATCTGCAGCAACAGATCTTGATTTCTCGGACTTAAACTCCGTTACCTCTGAGGACGTTGACTGTGTAAACGCTGCCATTTTTCAAGTTTCCTCAGCGGTGTCCCAGCTGAGTTGTAAGAAAAACAATTCTCATTGCTTTCTTTCCATCAAACTCTGGGTTGACTCAGCTTGGGTGTCTAGCTCTGCTATGATCGACTCAGGGGCAAGTGGAAATTTTATGGATGTCTCCTTTGCTCTGAAACAGGGAATACGTTCAGTGAAGAAGGCTACTCCAGTACAGATGGAAACTGTGGATGGCTCCCTGCTGACCTCTGGACCAGTGGATCAGGAAACAGAGCCTTTGAGGGTTCTTATGGGTAAAGATCATCAAGAGAAACTGTCCTTTATGCTTATCTCTTCTCCCCACTTTCCCATTATTCTGGGGCTACCATGGCTGCAGGCTCAGAATCCTACCATTAACTGGGAGACCAAGGAATTACACTTTCCAGAGAAACAGATGAGTCAAAAAGTTTCAGCTTGCTCTGTTCCTAAAGGAATCATGTCAGTCCCTGAACTACCAGCTGTATACCAGGACTATGTGAATTTATGTGACAAGAAGAACGCTGACCAGCTTCCTCCTCACCGTCCATATGATTGTCCAATTGAATTATTGCCTGGAGCAGAGATACCTTTTGGTAAGATCTACCCCTGGCGGGGCCCGAGCTAAAGGCTTTAAAGGATTACATAGATGAAAATCTAGCCAAGGGCTTCATACGCCCCTCTTCATCTCCTGCAGGTGCACCCATCTTCTTTGTAAAGAAGAAAGATGGATCTCTGAGACCATGCGTAGACTATAGGGAACTCAATAAGGTTACTATTAGAAACCGTTATCCATTGCCTTTAATCCCTGAGTTATTGAGAGAGTGCGACATGCCAAAATTTTTTCTAAACTAGATCTTCGTGGGGCCTATAACTTAGTCCGTATTAGACCTGGGGATGAATGGAAGACTGCATTCAGGTCACGCTATGGACACTTTGAATATCTAGTTATGCCTTTTGGTCTGAGTACCGCCCCAGCCACTTTCCAACACTTGGTGAATGACATCTTCAGGGATCTCCTAGATACATTCGTGGTAATTTATTTGGATGATATTCTAATTTTTTCTAACTCCACAGAGGAACATCATGGACATGTGAGAATGGTCTTGGAACGTCTAAGACAAAATCATCTTTACATCAAACTTGAAAAGTGTGAATTCCATAGGACCGAAATTCAATTTCTGGGGTATGTACTGTCTACACAAGGAATTAGTATGGATGGAAGCAAAACCCAAGCCATCAAGGATTGGCCAAGTCCTAGAAATGTGAAGGAGGTACAGCGCTTCATCGGGTTTGCCAACTTCTATAGACGTTTCATTAGAAATTTCTCTGAGGTAGTGTCACCTATCACTCAACTTACCCGGAAAGAGTCTAGGTTTTCCTGGACTCCCCAAGCCCAGGAAGCATTTTCCCGTCTAAAAGATAAATTTACCACTGCACCTATCCTAGTACATCCCAACCCCGAGCTTGCCTTCATAATAGAGGTGGATGCTTCAGACTGTGCCGTTGGAGCTATACTCTCTCAGAGAACAGGTGAGAAGAATGTCTTGCATCCCTGTGCCTTCTTTTCCCAGCAGTTGTCTTCGGCTGAGAGGAACTACGATGTGGGCAATAGAGAGTTGTTGGCCATTATTGCCGCCTTCAAAGAATGGAGACACCTTCTTCAGGGAGCTGCACAGCAAATAGTCGTCCTGACAGACCATCGTAACCTTGAGTTTATCAGGTCGGCTAAGTGCCTGACTCCTCGCCAGGCTCGCTGGAATCTTTTCTTAAACCAATTTAATTTTATCATCTCTTATAGACCAGGATCGCGCAATGGAAAGGCTGATGCACTCTCTAGGATTTACTCAGCAGAGACACGTCCAATTACTCCTCCTAAGACTATTCTTCCTGACTCTAGATTCCTAGGAGTAATTCATAATCAAGACCTACTTAAGGACATCAAGGAAGCATACCATGCGGATTCCTTTTTGGCACAACCCCCAAGGGACGTAAGTCTTGTCTTTAAGAATGGTGTGTGGATTCAGGGACAACGTCTGTATATTCCTGAAACAGTCAGATTAAGAGTATTGCAACTCATTCACGATTCCAAGATAGCTGGGCATAGAGGAATTCTAAAGACACAGGAATTTCTTTCTCGTTTCTTTTGGTGGCCCACTTGCAGGAAGGATGTTTTGAATTATGTCACTTCATGTGAGGTCTGTGCAAGATGCAAAACACCTCGCTCCTCACCAACTGGTCTGTTACAGCCTCTTCCCACCCCGTCCCGCCCGTGGGGATCCATTTCTATGGACTTCATTGTGGAGTTACCAACCTCTCAGGGGAAGAACACCATTCTAGTGGTGGTTGACCGTCTAACAAAGGCAGCTCATTTTATCCCTTGTGTCGGCTTACCCACTGCAAAACAGACATCAGATTTGATGATTAAAGATGTGTTTCGCTTACAATGGAGTACCGGATGAGGTTATTTCGGATCGAGGGGTGCAATTCACTTCTAGGTTTTGGCAAATTTCTGTGCAGCATTGGACATTAAAGTAAACCTTTCTTCTGCTTTTCATCCCCAGACTAATGGACAGACCGAACGAACCAATCAAACCCTGGAGCAGTATCTCCGCTGCTTTATCTGCCACCTAAAGGATGATTGGGTGGATCTACTTCCATTAGCTGAGTTCTCGTATAACAACTCTCAGAGTGCCTCCACTAAACAGTCTCCTTTTTACTCTAATCTAGGTTATCATCCTAACATTCTACCACGATTTCCCATAGAAACCCTTTACCAGCAGTGGCTGAAAGAATCACGTCTTTACAGAAGAATATGGATCTTCTAAAGGAAAATCTGGAATCGGCTCAAGAAAGGTACAAGAAAGCAGCAGATAAATTTCGTAAACCTGCACCAGCTTTCAAGGTAGGAGACTTGGTCTGGCTGTCAACCAGAAATCTTAAGTTAAGGATTCCATCGTCTAAGTTGGGACATAAGTACATTGGACCCTATAAAATCAGTAAAATTATAAGTGCCGTTGCTTGTCGTCTTCAACTGCCCAGAACTATGAGAATCCACCCTGTCTTTCATGTATCCCTACTAAAGGCTGCGACACCCAATACGTTTCCTGGACATTCCTCTCCTTGCCCTGACCCAGTGCTAGTCGATGGTCAGAAAGAATTTGTGGTGGAAAGGATTTTAGATTCCAGGTTGTATAGAAATCAGTTACAATATCTGATTAAATGGCAGGGCTACCCAGTGGAGGACAACTCATGGGAACCGGTCAATAACGTTAATGCTCCTCGCTTGCTCCGTCAGTTTCATCAGAGGTACCCACACAAGCCTGGTCTGAGGTCATCCGGAGGTTGTCCTTAAGGGGGAGTAATGTAAGGTTCTATGTATATATTCCTGAAACTCAGTTTGTTCGTCAGCCATTTTACTTTCTGTCTTGCTGCAGCTATCTTGCCCTCAGTCAAAATGGAGTTTCCAGCTTGCATGTTCCCGCCCTGATTCTCTCCTTTGCTTCTTAAGCAGCCACAGCTGAGCAATCAGTGCTTCAGAATCTAGCCTGCAGTGAACCTGTGACTTGACTCCTGTAAGCCTTGGACCTTGTACTCCAGCTATTCCTACTGAGGAACTCTGAAGCACTTGTGGACTCTGAACCCTGCTCTTTGAAAGACCCACGTTTGCATGGACTTACGGTAACAGAGAAGAAGATCCTGAATCTGTATTGGAGAGTGATTGCTGAGCTTGGATTACTCTGGCCTGCTGTGTCTCCTGTTTCTGTGTCTGCAAACTGTGTGACTATTTCTGCCAACTTGTATGAAGTAATACAGGACTTTTCTATATCAAACCTGTGACTCCTGTGTTTTCATCGCACCCAAGCACAAGACGCTATATGAACTGTACTACATACATTACAGACACATTTGGCTATGGACTTTATTACTGACCTTCCCCCCTCTGAGGGTTTCACTGTCATCTGGGTGGTCGTGGACCATTTTAGCAAGATGTGTCACTTGGTTCCTTTCATCAAACTGCCCTGCGCTAAGACTCTCGCTAAGGCCTTTGTCAAGGAAATAGTCAGAATACATGGTGTTCCTACTGACATTGTTTCTGATAGGGGACCTCAGTTTGTGGCTCGTTTTTGGCGCGCCTTTTGTGACAGGTTGGGAGTTCATTTGTCGTTTTCATCCGGATATCATCCTGAGTCTAATGGCCAGACAGAAAGGAAAAACCAGGATGTTGAGCAGTTTTTGCGTTGTTTTGTGACTGATAATCAAGAGGGGTGGTCTGAGTTTCTGCCACTTGCTGAGTTTGCTCTTAACAACCATACATCCGCTTCTGCTGGTTGTTCGCCTTTTTTTTGTTGTTCTGGGAGACATCCGTCATTTGGGTCATTTTCCAAGTTGGGATCGGCTGTACCTGAAGAGGAGAATTTTTCTGGTGTTTTGGAGAGAGTTTGGACTGATGTGCGTGGTAATCTTCAGGAGGCTAACAAAAGATCCAAAGTGTATTTTGATAGAAAACGACAAGAGGTTTTGTTTGCTATTGTTGACATGGTTTGGTTGTCCTCTAAGAATCTGCGCTTGAGGATTCCGTCTAAGAAATTGGGTCCCAAGTTTGTAGGGCCTTTTAAGGTGCTTCAGGTTATTAACCAATCTGCTGTTAAGTTGGAGCTTCCTACCTCCTGGAAGATTAATCCGGTGTTTCATGTTTCTCTCTTGAAAAAAGCTGAGGTCTCAGATGGAGACGTCTCAGCCACTGTTCCCCTGGTGGTGGAGGACGGGCAATATGAGATTTCCCGCATCCTAAATTCTAGACGGTATAGAGGGGGTTTGCAGTACCTCGTCGCTTGGAAGGGTTATGGACCCGAGGATAACTCATGGGTGAGGGCGGATGATGTTTCTGCGTCTAGACTTGTCAGAGCGTTTCACAAGAGGTTTCCGGATAAGCCTAAGTCATAGGGGATCCGGAGGATCCTCTTTGAAGGGAGGGTACTGTTATAACCCTCTTGTCAGATTTTGTTTCAGTTTGCTGTCACATGACCTTTTTTCCCTATTTAGTCTGGCTCCGCCCTTCTGGCTTTGCTGGACTTCATTGTATTATCTACTCTTAAGCTAGCCGGGTGCTTAGGTGCCTTACTCTGTCAGTTTTGCTTGATCTTAGGATCTCTTAGTATTTGTTTCCTGTTTTATTTTCCCTGCTACAATTTCTGTTAGGAGGTGTCCACCTTTTCACCCAGTCCCTAGATCTTGTAGGGATTCCTCCCTCGCAACTATAGGTCTTCGTTCAGACTAGCTGAGGACTTTAGCGGGTCTGGTCGCAGGATCAGGTTCCCCGTTACATCGTAGGGATCCAGCTCAGTCCTATTGTAGGGACAGAATTCCCACCTTTCCTTAGTGCTTGTAGCAGATCATAACATATACTATACTCTGCTTTAGGCCTTTCTGTCTATTTTTTTTTTATTGATGAGCTGTGTACTCTGACCTTCCTCTTATACCTAGACTGTAAAACTTAAAATGACCAATGCTTTACCTGCCTAATCTTTTATAATGATTTTCATACTCCCCCCAATAGGCTTGGATAGACTATGTGATGTAATAGCTGCAAGTCATTATGGGGAATCCTGCACGGCCACACTTGAACTCATGTGAGACTACTCCCTGAACAAATAATGTAACTTCTTACTCAGACTCAGTAAGTCCACTTATAAGATGTTGCTGGATTCTCAAAACAGGTGATAATTTGTTCTATCACGCTTCTCATTGGGATAAAATTATTTGGCTTTGCCTTCTTATCCTAAAATGAATGTAAAGGGCACAGGCCCAAAAGCCTACCAATAGTGAAGAACCGTGATGCAAAACTTCCTTTATTAAGGTATTTAATTGTTCTTAAAAAAGATGTATAGAAATTGCATATAAAACATCAAGTAAAGCATGACTAGATTTTCACCACTGCGGCTTCTTCTGGGACGTGGCTAGCTTTGAACTCCACCTCATTTATATTAATCATCCATGTCCACTCCAAATACATACATAAAACATTTTTTCTGTATATAAAAAATACATGTTCTGGAAATCCAACAACTTGGAAGTGGACTTACTTGATTGCTGAATCAGAATCTTTTCAGCTAAGTCCTTAGTCTGTAAACAATGCTATGGTATTTCTGAAGTTTACTTTAGGGAGTTTGACAAGCTTCATTTACTGTAACTTTGAAGAGTATGGTGACTTGTCTTGTTGTTGTTTGTCAGATTCATCTGTACAGATTTTTTCCAAGCCCACTTTCTGACTGATGCAGTCTTCTTCAATGTGTGACATGATGCACAATTATTTTTTGCGATCCGCTTGAACAGAATTGCAAATGAATCCAATTCACCAGGACTTGTGAATTTGATGGAATTGAATCAAAGTTGATTGCTGTGGATGGATTTGATGATATCTACTTATGATTGGTTGCCCTGCGATATTATATAATATTATTGCCTTTTTGTTTGACTTTTGCTTGTTATATATTTCTTTTGTGTTTAGACACAAATATATAAATTACTTCAATAGTAACCAACCACTGTGCCTTACAGTATTGGACTGTTGCTCTTTGGGATCATTATAGCAAGGGATTCTGAGTAGTGTTGAGCATTCCGATACTGCAAATATCGGGTATCGGCCGATATTAGCTGTATCGGAATTCCGATTCCGAGTTCCGATATTTTCGTCTTATCGGATACCGGAATCGGGATTGTCACTGTCACTGTCAGTGTCCGTCGGTCGGGTCTGTCAGGAGTCAGCGGCACTTACCCGGCAGAAGATCTCCGGCGGTCACGGGCTGGACTGCTTGATGGCCGCCATCATCTTTCCCCGGCGGTCACATGCAGTTTCTCGCGATAACTGCAGTGACTGCTGGGTAATCGCGGCCGTAAAGCAGTCAGTCCGATGACGTCACCGCCGGGGAAGCAGGTAATCAGCTGTGCTGCGTTGCAATGACAGGCTCTGCCTGTCATTGCGATGTAGCAGAGCTGGATCGTCGTGGGACTATCGTTATGGACTGCGTCGGACAGGTGGTATACTGTTGGTTTGTTTTTTTTCTTTTTTTACAGGAGATCGATGGCGTCGCAGGAATGAGTGTATAATAAAAGAAATGAAAACTGTGTTGTCTCTTTTATTTCATTAAAAGACTTTTTTCTTGCTGTGTCTTTTTTTTATACATTTAATAACTTTGGGATTAATAATGGATCGGTGTCTTATTGACGCCTATCCATTATTAACCGGGCTTATTGTCACCGTGCAATCAACGGTGACAATAACCCCTTATTACCCCGCTTGCCACCGCTACAGGGCAAGTGGGAAGAGCCGGGTAAAGTGCCACAATTGGCACATCTTTTGATGCGCCAAATGTGGGGCTGCTGTAGCCTGGTATTATCAGGCTGTTGAGGGCCAAAATCCATGGGCCTTGACAGTCTTTTAATACCAGGCCGCAGCAGTCTGCATTTTACTTGGCTGGTTAACAAAAATAGGGGGGATCCCCACGCCGTTTTTTTTTCGAGGGGATCCCCTATTTTTGTTAACCAGCCAAGCTAAGCAGACTGCTGTGGCCTGGTATTATCAGGCTTGCAAGGTCCATGGATATTGGATCCTTACCAGCCTGAAAAACCAGGCCTCAGCGGTCTGCTTCATCTGGCTGGTTAACAAAAATAGGGGGGACCCCACGCCAATTTTTTTCGAGGGGATCCCCTATTTTTGTTAATCAGCCAAGATATGCAGACTGCTGTGGCCTGGTATTATCAGGCTGGCAAGGTCCATGGATCTTGACTCCTTAACAGCCTGAAAATCCAGGCCTCAGCGGTTTTCTTCATCTGGCTGGTTAACAAAAATAGGGGGGACCCCACGCCAATTTTTTTCGAGGGGATCCCCTATTTTTGTTAATCAGCCAAGATATACAGACTGCTGTGGCCTGGTATTATCAGGCTGGCAAGGTCCATGGATCTTGGCTCCTTAACAGCCTGAAAATCCAGGCCTCAGCGGTCTGCTTCATCTGGCTGGTTAACAAAAATAGGGGGGACCCCACGCCATTTTTTTTTCGAAGGGAACCCCTATTTTTGTTAATAAGTTCCCTCTGACGTCACTGATTGTGTCCCTGGCTGACCTGAAGTGAAAGTGGAAAGCAATCAATTAAGCTTTCCACTTAAGGGCCCGTCTCACATAGCGATATCGCTACCGAGATCGCTGCTGAGTCACTAGTTTTGTGACGCAGCAGCAAGCTCACCAGCGATATCGCTGTGTGTGACATTCAGCGACGATCAGCCCCCCTGCCGGGTATCGCTGATCGTCGCTGAAATGTCAGGACCTTTGATCGCTGGTTTCCCGCTGACAGGCACACATCGCTGCGTGTGACAGGCGGGAGACCAGCGATCCGCTGGTAACCAAGGTACACAGCGGGTTTCCAGGCGCGGGGCTGTGCCTAGAAACCCGCTGTGTACCTTGGATACCAGCGCCCTGATGCAGGGAGCTGGTATCCAAGGTACACAGCGGGTTTCCAAGCGCTGCACGGTGCCTGGAAACCCGCTGTGTACCTTGGTTACCAGCGGATCGCTGGTCTCCCGCCTGTCACACGCAGCGATGCGTGCCTGTCAGAGGGAAACCAGCGATCAAAAAAAGGTCCTGACATTTCTGCGACGATCAGCGATACCCGGCAGGGGGCTGATCGTCGCTGAATGTCACACACAGCGATATCGCTGGTGAGCTCGCTGCTGCGTCACAAAACTAGTGACTCAGCAGCGATCTCGGTAGCGATATCGCTATGTGAGACGGGCCCTTAAGCGATGTTACCCGCAGTGTCGCTGTCCCAGATCGCTGCCTGAGCTGCCTGTTTGGCAGCTCAGCAGCGATCATGTAGCGATACACCAGCGATCCTGACAAGTGCATATCGTTGTCGGGATCGCTGGTGTATCGTTATGTGACACCCAGCCTTTACTCTCCTGTCAGGCAGGAGAGGAACTCATTCATTTGGGGTTTACTGTGAGGCTGCAGCATTAGCTGCGGTCCCTGCAGTAAACATTAACCCTTTCTGAAGGATTACACCGTGGGACCTGACTGTGCATGGGATAGGTAAGAATAATTTTGCTTTTTTATTTTTTTTTATTACAGGAAATGGTTTTTGCAGTAAAATAAAAGATGGTCAAAAACATGTGTCTTTAATTCATTAAAATGATTTTTAATTAAAGTGTGTGTGTTTTATTTTTATTTCATGCAATAGGATTAATAATTGATAGTTGTCTAATTGACAGCTCTCAATTATTAACCTGGCTTAAGGTCACCTTTCAATAGCAAGGTGGCTTTAACCCCATATTAACCCATTCGCCACCGCTACAGGGCAATGGGAATAGACGGGCAAAGTGCCAGAAAGGGCGAATCTAATTATAGATTTGTCTTTCCTGGGGTGTCTGGGGGCAGATGTTAGTAGCCGGGGGGGGCAAAAATAATGGTCCCTCTCTGGGCTATTATTATCTGCCCCCACTCACTGGCTTTGTCTGTCTGGTTGCGAAAATAGGGCGGGAGCCCACGCATTTTTTTTCAGCAATTTTACACCTCATATATATATATACATGTCATTGAATTTGTGACACATATATATATATATTTATATTTGTAGTTCATACACTTCTACATAGTATAATAGCCGCTAATTCAATTGCCGGCTTTTGTGAAAATGCAGAACCCGACATGAAATGACACTTGGTGTACATAGGGTTAACCATGTCTTTTCATGTCCTTTGCTATCTAATTTGCACAAACAATTAAATCAGACTATGTGTGCAAAATTTCACACCTGTAGGGGTTAATTAAAGGTGTAAATTCGTAGCAAAAAAGTCCGGTTTTTTTACAACGAATTTACACCTTTAATTAACCCCTACAGGTGTGAAATTTTGCACACATAGTCTGATTTAATTGTTTGTGCAAATTAGATAGCAAAGGACATGAAAAGACATGGTTAACCCTATGTACACCAAGTGTCATTTCATGTCGGGTGACATGAAATGACACTTGGTGTACATAGGGTTAACCATGTCTTTTCATGTCCTTTGCTATCTAAGGCCGGAGTCACACTGGCGACAAAATCGGACGACTGCAATGCGATGAAATATCGCATTGCAGTCGGACCTATGTTAATCTATGGAGCAGCTCCCAGTATCAGATTTTTTGTGGTCCGTTTTAAACGTCCGTGTACAATCGCAGCATGCTGTGATTGTCACCGATTGTCGTTCGACAATCGCCAATGCAAGTCTATGGGAGCGATGAAAAATCTGATTACAAACGGACCACACTGTGTGACTTGCGATGAAATCGCATCGGTGTCCTTTAGAAAAGCCGGCAATTCATCCCCGCCTATACTGTAAAATCACACTGACAGCTTTAATAAAGACTAGAAAGAATAGATATATACACATAGAACACATACATATATATATACATGTCATTGTGACATGTATATATACATATATTTATAGTTCCTAGACTTCTACATACTGTAATAGCCGCTAATTCAATTGCCGGGTTTTGTGAAATCACAGAAGCCGACATGAAATGATACATTGTTTCCACACATTTAACCATGTAATTTCATGTATTTTTATATATGTTTGAAACATACAATTACATGAGTGTATTTGTGCAAAATTTCAGACATGTAGGGGTTAATTAAAGGTGTAATTTCGTTGAAAAAAAATGCGTGGGCTCCCGCTGTATTTTCTCCACCAGACAGACAAAGCAAAGCGAGTGGGGGCAGATAATAATAGCCCAGGGAGGGTGCATTTTTTTGTGCCCCCCCTGGCTACTAACATCTGCCCCCAGACACCCCAGAAAGGGCAAATCTATAATTAGATTCGCCCTTTCTGGCACTTTGCCCGTCTATTCCCATTGCCCTGTAGCGGTGGCGAATGGGTTAATCTCACCTTACTGTCACCTTGCAATTGAAAGGTGACCTTAAGGCAGGTTAATGATTGATAGCTGTCAATTAGACAACTATCAATTATTAATCCTATTGAAGTAAATAAAAAAACACACACACTTTAAGAATAAATAATTTTAATGAAATAAAAACACATTTTTTTGACCATATTTTATTTTACACTAAATCCGTGCGAAGCCATTGATCTCCTAAAATAAAGAAAAAGAAATAAAACAACATTATTCTTACCTATTCCGCTGATCTGTCACGTCCCACGCTGTAATCCTTCACAAAGGGTTAACTAGCTTTGAGCCAAGCAGTGCAAGTAATCCTGCATGCTCAGCTCAAAGCTCATGAATGAATAAGTTCCTCTCCTGGCGACAGGAGAGGATGTGTTTCATGAATGAAGCTTAATTGATTGTGTCCACTTTCCCTTTAGGTCAGGTCACTACAGTTAAATTGGCAAGAAATCAATTAAGCTCCATTCATGAATCTATTCCTCTACTTTCGCTGGGAGAGGAACTTATTCATTCAGGGGAATACAGGTCTGAGACAGCATTATTAGCTCTCTGCGACCTTTAACCTGTTAACCCTTTCTGATGGATTACACCGTGGGACCTGACTGTACATCGGATTGGTAAGTATAATTTTGCTTTTTTATTTTATTTTTATTACAGGAAATGGTTTTAGCAGGAAAATAAAATATGGTCAAAAACTGTGTGATTATTTAATTAAACTTATTTTTTATTAAAGTGTGTGTGTTTGATTTTTCTTTCATACAATAGGATTAATAATTGATAGTTGCCTAATTGACAGCTATCAATTATTAACCTGGCTTAAAGTGACCTTTCAATTGCAAGGTCATTTTAACCCCTTATTAACCCATTCGCCACCGCTACAGGGCAATGGGAATAGACGGGCAAAGTGCCAGAAAGGGCGAATCTAATTATAGATTTGCCCTTTCTGGGGTGTCTGGGGGCAGATGTTAGTAGCCAGGGGGGGCACAAAAAAATGTACCCTCCCTAGGCTATTATTATCTGCCCCCACTCGCTTGCTTTGTCTGTCTGGTGGAGAAAATACAGCGGGAGCCCACGCATTTTTTTTTAACGAATTTACACCTTTAATTAACCCCTACATGTCTGAAATTTAGCACACATATACTCATGTAATTGTATGTTTCAAACATATATAAAAATACATGAAATTACATGGTTAAATGTGTGGAAACAATGTATCATTTCATGTCGGCTTCTGTGATTTCACTGAAGCCGGCAATTGAATTAGCGGCTATAACAGTATGTAGAAGTGTAAGAACTATAAATATATGTATATATATATATGTCACAATGACATATATATATATATATATATTATATATATATATATATGTGTATATATCTATTCTTTCTTTTGGCATTTAAATACTATTCTTTTGGATCCATTATATGTCAGTTTTGCAAGCCTGCGAGAAAATCTCGCAAGTCGGATGAAAATCGGATGTTACAAGGTACACACACATGCGATTAAATCGCATCTTTGAAGGAAAATCGGATGCCAGAAGGATGTGTGATGTTTTTATTTTGATCCGATTGTCGACCGTCTAAAACGGACCGATTTTTTGTGGTTGTGTGTGACTCCAGCCTAATTTGCACAAACAATTAAATCAGACTATGTGTGCAAAATTTCACACCTGTAGGGGTTAATTAAAGGTGTAAATTCGTAGCAAAAAAAGTCCGTTTTTTTTACAACGAATTTACACCTTTAATTAACCCCTACAGGTGTGAAATTTTGCACACATAGTCTGATTTAATTGTTTGTGCAAATCAGATAGCAAACGACATGAAAAGACATGATTAACCCTATGTACACCAAGTGTCATTTCATGTCGGGTGCTTCTGTCTTTTCACTGAAGCCGGCTTTACCCGGCAATTGAATGAGAGGATATTTTACTATGTAGAAGTGTATAAACTATACATATATGTATATATATATGTCACAATGACATGTATATATATATATATGTATTCTATGTGTGTATATTTAGTGTTTACAAGGAAAGAATGGGTTTTTTTTAGTTGCGATATTTTGTTCCCATAGACTTACATGGGACTTCCGGTATCGGTATCGGGTATCGCCGATATTTTAGTGATATCGGCGATACCATTCCGATTCCGATACTTTAGGATATCGGAAAGTATCGCTCAACTCTAATTCTGAGCACATCCACTATTAATTGTTTTGTAATCTTTGCTATCATTATGCACCCAACACATTTAACCAATGAGATCTAATATATTTTTTTGTGAATGATCCCTTTAGAAATTAACTCTACTGGCCCAATAAAACCCAATAAATTTATAGTCTAAACTGTCCCAGCAAATACTGTCATTCTTGTCACCTGATTTAATGTGTTGAATTCTCATCCCTTGACAAGATCGGCCAAGTGCTATAAAGTTCTTATTAGCCAATATTGCTCTACCACGAACCATTTACAACTGACATAGTACAGATGGTCACAGGCTTAGTGCTTTATTGTAATATTCTCATTGGTTAAAGAAAGTTTGGTTTCCGGTCTTTATAAAAACTGTAGGTGGCAGACTGTAAGTCTAAGAATTTGATTGCACACGTCATTGAGCCCTCAAAGCAATGTACAGTATCTTCTTACTTTATATAAATTAAAATAATTATTTTCAGGGAATTGTAAACTTGAAATTTTCTAATAAAAGGTATACAATTATTTTTTTCCCATGATTTTTCCTAAAGTTAGAAAAGACTGATTACTGAGCTCAATCATGACTGTTTTCTGGATATGTGTGATCCAGATACAGAATTTGGTGACCACAGCCTGCCTTAGGACTTTACTGTGCCTCTAAATTTGCAAAGACATTGAAAACTTGTTTCCCCCACAATTTTTGCTCATTGACGCACCTAGTTTGCTAGGAGATAGGTTGTTATATACACAGCATTGCCATGTGCATGAGTCCTAATGAATATTATGTAAATTTGAATATTCCTTTCACGTTTATTTTTAATATATAAATCACTAATTTGGACAGGAGAGAAATGGGTAGGAAGTTTACTTAGTGCTAAATAAACTTAAGACATAAAAAGGGACAGTTTTCCAAGTGTTCTGGGTGTTTTTTTCGGCAATTCTGGCATCCTGCTTGAAAAATTACCCTCTTTTGTCAAATAGATTCAACCTCTTGTACACAGAAGCAAAATAGTCTTTTTCCTGGCGGTTAAAACAAATGGCAGCAAACCGATAATGAGTCCATGAATATTATGATTTGGGCAAAGTTCTCCTATAATGATATTCATTAACTCGCTAGGGGTGTGTTTTGTTTATGTAAATAAGCGCGCAATGATGATACTGATTCATTTTAATTGTCGTCTTCTTCTTTACCCCCTTAGTTTTCTCTTTCCAAGAACCATCTTTAAGAGACATATTATACTGTCTTTTTCATTGAAACTTCCCTTAGGCCTATTTATGGATTTTTTTTGTTACGCAGCTTAACCCTATTCTCTTCTCCTTAGCCCATTCCAAGCAGGACAGATGCATACTGAGGTCAGACATGAATTCCTGGTCATTATCAATGCAGTAACATTATTATTGATCTTGGAAAACAAAAAATGGAAAACAGGAGGGCACCACTATATACTCAAAAAGAGATAGGGGGTTCACCAAAGGCAAGTTTGAGCAGACATTATTGAATGAGAGAAAAGGAACAAGCCTAAAAATGGGAACACCACCAATAATGTAGAAAAGTATAACAAATTTTATTGTAGGCACACAAAAAACATGTACAAAAAAACACCACAAGAAATTAAAAACAAACAAAAGCGTTTGTCATGCCATATGGTAATGGTGCCATGACACTCCCAAAACCAACTCCCACACAACAAATGCTTATATATAAGGCATAAATATATACACTTACAACCATCTATATAATAACAAAATAGTTACCATGACCATTTGCAGCACCATGAACATGAAAAGAAATGAATGCAAATGCAATGTTCATCCTGAAAATGGATCACCAGCCTGCAAAATGCAGTCAGGCAGGCCTGTAAGTTGGAGATTGAAACAGCCAAATGAGCTGTGAGGAGCGGGGAAGGGAGGGGGGCACGACCCCACGCGTATCGCCACAAGCCGTGGCTTTCTCAAGGGAAAAATGCAGTGCTAAATCAGACATGCCCCTGGAGCCTATTTATGTGGTACATAACAGATCACATGTGTGAGATAATTTCATTTAATTAGACGACTCACCACTGCAGCCGAAGGAGAAACAGGCATGGTAGCGGCCATGTTGTTATTGTGAAGATGCAATGATATGAATAAAGTTGTACTGAGGAATTGAACCGCGCATGCGTCAGTTTCCCAGCGCAAGCGCATAGATGATAGTCGGGCAAACATGATGAAAAATGTAAAGTGACATAGAATACAAACATGCAAACATCACAAAGACGATATAAGCGCATGCAAATCATGAAATATAGTATGTAACGGTCTAACACTTGCCATTTAGTTGAGCGATTCCACAAATGTGACCAAGGAAAAAATAAACATGGTTTGCGACCATGTTGTTGTTATAAATACGCAATGGTGTGAATAAAGTTATAATGAGGGATTAAACTGCTCGTGCGTCTGTTTCCCAGCGCGAAAACATAATGATAGTCGGACAAACATAATAAAAAATATGTAGAATAACATAAGATACAGACGTACAAAAAAAAAACCACAATATGAGCGCATGCGCATCAGTGTATAGCAGTAGAACACTTGCCATGAAATCTTGCACCTAAATCAGGAATTGCGCACATGAATATTGACACCCAAGTCAAATATGAGATAACATTGGATGCAGACACCCATGCATCCACACAAAAACCAGTGCTTGCGCAATATGAGATACATAACGTATGATAATTTGAAGGCACATAGCTGAAAATGTTCAACTAGAAAATAGCATACATTTGGTACACAATGATGCAACTAAGTTTATAATAATTAGAAAAAATGCACATAGATGTTTTATTACAGAGAACATATGGTAAGTATACACATGCAAATAATGGGCATATTTTATCAAGTAGAGGAATCTCGTGTCGTGTAAATAAATTATTATTGATCTTGAGATCTTGTTTCCTGGAGTGTTAGTCTACATGAATGAAGCCTTATCTTCACAGCATAGTTCGAAGGCCTATTGCATGTGAAAACTTGATCTAAATAAAGTCCACAACACGTCAGTCAAACATGTAATTGGGGTGAAATTAGTGGTTGGCAGACAGGACCTATTCTTGGGACATAGGAGATTGTTGAGAAAGGCTTGGGGATGCTAAGTCATCAAGTCACTTAGAGTAGTAAGCCAGCAATTTAACGTTTATTCCAGGTAGAGAAAGGAATTAAGAGCTCCATAGACATTAGAAAAAGTTGTTCCAACTCTCTTATTTTTTCAAGATTAGATGACCATTTCCTGACTGTCCCCCAACAGATGATGTCAGGGGAGAGAAGGATACTTTCTAATTTCAATTCCTGATTCATTTGTTTGGCTGGGAGCCTAGCAGCAGCAATGTTTTACAGGACACAGGAGCAAATGGCTCCACTGAGTGCTCTTTTGTATTGGGCAATTGGGGGAGAGTGCCATCAGCTGAACAATCGTTGATCGCTATAAAATGTGCATAGCCATCTTAACTACACCTCTCTTCATACAAATGCTGAGAATAAACAGGTTCTGGTGCTGATATTCACATGGAAATAGCATGATATAACTATATCTAAATCTTCTATAAATAAATCTAGATATGGTGTTACCCAATTGAGGGAGAGTAAGAAAGTGATTATTACGCTCACCTGGCGGAGTTGTGACGTTCACAACTCTTATATAGACATGAAGAAACACAGCTGCCACTGCCCTGTGGCTGGTGGATACATCCTCTAGGAAATATTGGATCCAGTTGGATGAATACGTTAGATGTAGTAAATCTATTCCTTAAGAATGATAATTAAAGGATTTCTTATTCACATCGCGCTTCAACGTTGCATCGGTGTCTTTATCAAGTGAATAAAACAAATGTCAATTTGTGTTGTGAAAAAAACTCTTTTTATCATCATCATTGTTGAAGAATCAACTTACTCCAACAGCACAGCCATCTAACGTCTAAATCTTCTATATCTCAGTCAGGAGTTATGAAAGCAAGTTATGAGTTAATGTCAGAAATCAAGTTATGAAGCACTCCTGATTTTTTTTATAGCTCACATTCACTCAGCTAGAGAGGTTGTACATATCTTTATCTCTCAAAAATCAGCATTCTTAAAATTGATGGGATCACCAAAGTTTGTCCCCAATGACAGACATGAGGTTGAGCAAATAGGCAATTCTCAGGTTACATTGGTTCATACCATCTGTGTAGGACTTTCTGTCACAGTTTCATGGATGTCTTACTGACACACATTTTTACTAAACATATTGTAAAAACCTTGAAAACAAATAGAAGTAACATAGTAACATAGTAACATAGTTATTAAGGTTGAAGGAAGACTTTAAGTCCATCTAGTTCAACCCGTATCCTATCCTAACCTGCCCTAACATGTTGATCCAGAGGAAGGCAAAAAAAAACCCAAGTGGCAAACAGTAAGCTTCACATTGGGGAAAAAAATTCCTTCCCGACTCCACATACAGCAATCAGACTAGCTCCCTGGATCAACGCAGTATCTAGGAAACTAGTGAATATAGCCTGTAATATTATACTTTTCAAGAAAGGCATCCAGTCCCTTCTTAAATTTTAGTAAGGAATCACTCATTACAACATTATACGGCAGAAAGTTCCATAGTCTCACTGCTCTTACAGTAAAGAATCTGCGTCTGTGATTATGGCTAAACCTTCTTTCCTCCAGACGTAGAGGATGCCCCCTTGTCCCCGTCACAAGTCTAAGAGTAAAAAGATCATTAGAAAGGTCTTTGTACTGTCCCCTCATATATTTAATCATATACAGCTACATGGATAAAACAAGGGGGATGTGGGTCGCACAGTAGCTGTGTGCAACCAGAAAATCACCACTCATATGAACATAACAAAAAATTAGGAATAGGAGTCGCTGGTGACCGCAAATGGTACTATAAAAGGTAAATATTTATTATATAAACAGTACAATTGTAGCACAACAATACATATAAAAAGACAATGAAAACACATATATAGGACATGTGCAAATGCAGGGAGAAAACACTCCTAAAGGTTTAACAGGTAAACACTTGCGGTAATAATAAATGAACAGATTGTAGCCCAAGGCATATCATATAAAACATCACCCACAAAGAGGAAAAAGAGTAAGGTGCCATAGCCACAATTATATACCACAAAGCACCAAGCATACTTCTTTAAGCGACAAGCGCTTATTTTGTGAGGCAGGCAATAGTCAGTATAGCGCTGCCATGTCTAACAAGAAGTCATGCTCACCAAAGGTTAAAGAATACCACAGGAGAGGGTCACCCCATACAGAAGATGCCACCCCAACGCACGTTTCATGGCTTAGCCTGCCACTTTCTCAAGGGGATAATCATGTACTGCACAAAGGACCTTCAAATACCTCCTACTTCCTGATCACATGATCCGAATCATCGAATGGGAGATGGTATAGCGGCGCATGCGCCGCTGGAGCCGGGCAAGCCCCCAGTGACGGCGGCATCATGCCTCCAGACGCGCGCGCAGGCACGGAGCCCGAGCACGCCCCGGACACATGCTGATGCCCCATCACGGGGGGAGTCACCCAGACCACAACGGGGCATGCGCACACCAAACTCCATGAAAAAAAGTAAAAATACATTGATATGAGGCACAATTACAATGGTCATAATATACAGAGATCCACAACAAGAACCATTAGTCCGGAACAGGTACAGACACAATGTTGGTTGTAAATGGTAAGAGCATATGCAATAAAATTATTCTAAACACAACAGAAACATGTATACAGTGTGGCTTGCCATAGCTGTGTTGTCGCTGTTCTTTTCCATATTTCTTTTCCTCATATCCACCAGAAAGTGTATGGAAACAGGGGTAGAAGGTCCAATGATATATAGAATAAGGGGATAAATACAACTGTGAAAACATATTAAAAACAAAAATTAAAATCAAGAAGGCATCAAACGGAACCCGAAAAAGGAGGGGTATCAGAAGGAAAATAAATAATCTATAAAAAGGAGGCAAAATTTAGAGACTCATTGAGGCCATTAGGCACCATTGTGTCGAGCTGAACGATCCAACGAGCCTCCATTTGGGCCAAGATTTTTTTTATAGTCCCCACCTCTAACTCCGAGGTGCAGTATGTCAATTCCACGGACTTTAAAGGAGGTAGCGTCACAGTTATGGTGGTATTTGAAGTGACGAGGGATTGTCTTCAAATCCGAGGAATCGGAAATGGACCTTGCTGCGCCAATGCCCCTAACGTGTTCCCTGATACGTATTCTCAACTCTCTGGTGGTTAAACCAACATATATCCTCGGACAGTCACATGTGGCGTAATAGATAACATTCGAACTACCACAGGATATATGTTGGCGAATATTGAATGTTTTATCACCACCAGAGGAGGAGAAGTTCAGGGCACGTAGGGCATTGGCGCAAGCAAGGCAATGGCCACAAGGAAAAAAGCCGGCGATAGGACCACAGAGTGCCAAAGACGTTTATAGATGGTGGAATGTAATGACTCCGGACAAGAGTGTCTCGCAAGTTTTTTGACCGTCTTGATGTCATGGATGGATAATCACCCAGCGAGCGAGACAGAGCGGGCTCAGTTTTTAAGACATCCCAGTGTCTAGTTAAGATCCGTCGAATGTCAGACCATTCATGGTTAAAGGTGTAATAAATCTAATAGGTCCTTCCTCACTCCCCTGTCTGTCCACACGAGCAGTATTGAGGAGACAGTCACTTGGAGTCCTCCTTGCCCGATCATATCCCTTTTTAATGCATCGATTACTATAACCTCGCGCCCTAAAGCGATTGCCGAGGTCCTTGGCTTGAGCCTCAAAGGCGTCATCAGTAGAACAAATTCGTCTCATTCGAAGGAACTGTCCGACCGGGACGGCCCTAATGGTGGCAGGGTGATGAGCTGACTTCGCATGAATTAATGCGTTCACAGAGGTGGGTTTCCTGTACACATCCGTCCGGAAGCGGCGACTAGCGTCAACCTCCAGGGAAATGTCCAGAAACTCCACCCTCTCACGACTATGTTTGTAAGTTAAATGGATGTTAAGAGAATTTGGTTCAGCTCCACCATGAAATCCTCGAGCTGCTGCACCGTCCCGTCCCACAACATCAAGATGTCATCAATATATCTAAACCAGTACAGCACATGGGAGGCGGCCTGTGTGCCCGCGTCGCCAAATAAAGATCTCTCCCAGGAACCCAGAAAGAGATTGGCGTAAGCGGGCGCACAGGCCGCGCCCATGGCTGTACCACGCCTCTGTAAGTAAAAGACGTCTTTAAAGACAAAAAAGTTGTGAGTCAGGATATAGTGGAGCAGCTCGAGGATTAGCTCACACATAGGGCCGTCCAGGTCGGAGGATCCCAGGAACAGACGAACAGCAGCCAGGCCATGGGAATGGTCAATGCAAGTATACAAGGACTCCACGTCGGCTGTCACCAAAATTGTTGAGTCATCCACAAGGATGCCGTCAACCCGTGCCAGGACGTCCTTAGTGTCACGAACAAAGGAAGGTAGTGTCTCCACAATAGGTTTAAGGTAAAAATCAATAAATTTACAAACCATATCACATGGGCCACCAATGCCCGACACTATAGGGCATCCCGGCGGGTAAGGGCATCCTTGTGGATTTTTGGAAGTAAATAAAATGTAGGGGTCCTAGGATTCTTCACCAGTAAACCCTCATAGATTTTCTTAGGGATAACATTAGACTCATACGCACCATGTAGGATATCCTGGAGTTCCAAAGAGAAGGAGGAGAGGGGACTATGCGACAGCCTAGTATATGTATCGGAATCCCTAAGCTGGCGAAATACCTCTCGTTCATATTTAACACATGGCCAGATCACGATGTTCCCCCCTTGTCAGCTGGTTTAAAAACCACATCAGAAAAGGATTGTAATTGTGACAATGCCTGACGTTGTACGTATGTCAAATTATCAAATCTGCGTCTTGTAGATAGATTTTTTAGATCTTCTGTCACCAATTTTGTGAATACGTCAATCGCTGGACATAGTGACAAGGGGGGAACCTCGTTGATCTGGACAGTAGTGAAGTGGGGAACCTACTTGTGCTAGGAGTAGATTGTTCCTCAAGCAGTTCCTCAAGATTGTGTAAGGCCTCCCTCTCGTTGTCACTCCAGGATTCCGACATTTGGCCGCGATTATGCAATTTCTTTAGTAGAAGTTTACGAGAGAAAAGATGGAGATCCTTCAATACTGTAAAAAAGTTAAATGCATTAGTCAGTGAGAAGGTTAAGCCTCTACCTAAGACCTCTAGTTGTGTGGCAGACAACGTGTGGTGTGACAGATTTACTACCTGCAGTCCGCTCTGTGATGCAGGCTGGCGGGTCCCCCTCCATTATTTTTAGTTTTAGTTGTCTGACGTGTCGTCATCTTTTTTCCGGCAGTCAGTACAATCCCCTGGTCATTACTGTGAGACTTTTTAGTGATAGGATCCTCATTTGTAGATAGATTAGATCGTACAGAGGCAGATCTTGACCTTGAGTAGGATGTGTTCCTATATCTAGGACGTGATCTGTCAGTAGGATTACGCCATCTATAGACTCTTGAGAGTAATTTGTCCTGAGTATCACGTTTAAATTTCTTAGATTTCGTAGATTGAATTTCTAAGGCCCACTTTTGTAGATCTGCATCCGTGGAATCATTCAGTTTTTTAAAATTTTCACTAGTCATCTCACGTCGTAGTATGACCTGAACAGAATCGATCTCGGACTCAAGTGTTTCTAATGTGTCATGATTCATTTCTTTTAGCAATTTCATAAAACCAATGGAGCAGGTGTTAGTAAGCTCCTCCCAACGACTCTTAATAGAGTCGTCCTGAATAGGGAATGAGGGAAACACTTGAACCCTAAGACCTCTGGGGAGCAGATTATTCTGAATATATTTGTCTAGGAACTCGTGGTTCCACCAGACCTTAGTCCGTTTTTTAAGAAGGTCCTTAAAAAGAAAAATAGCCTCTTGTAATTCCTTCTGAGACCCCTCACTGGATCCCTCTGCACCGTCCTGGAGTGTTTCATTGATCTGAGCATGTCAAGTGGCATCTTGGGCTCGAAAGTCCATTAGAAAGCTGAGGAGAGCTGTGAAAAACACAGAAACGATTAATTTAATCATATACAGCTACATGGATAAAACAAGGGGGATGTGGGTCGCACAGTAGCTGTGTGCAACCAGAAAATCACCACTCATATGAACATAACAAAAAAGGAGGAATAGGAGTCGCTGGTGACCGCAAATGGTACTATAAAAGGTAAATATTTATTATATAAACAGTACAATTGTAGCACAACAATACATGTAAAAAGACAATGAAAACACATATATAGGACATGTGCAAATGCAGGGAGAAAACGCTCCTAAAGGTTTAACAGGTAAACACTTGCGGTAATAATAAATGAACAGATTGTAGCCCAAGGCATATCATATAAAACATCCCCCACAAAGAGGAAAAAGAGTAAGGTGCCATAGCCACACAATTATATACCACAAAGCACCAAGCATACTTCTTTAAGCGACAAGCGCTTATTTTGTGAGGCAGGCAATAGTCAGTATAGCGCTGCCATGTCTAACAAGAAGTCATGCTCACCAAAGGTTAAAGAATACCACAGGAGAGAGGTCACCCCATACAGAAGATGCCACCCCAACGCACGTTTCGTGGCTTAGCCTGCCACTTTCTCAAGGAGATAATCATGTACTGCACAAAGGACCTTCAAATACCTCCTACTTCCTGATCACATGATCCGAATCATCGAATGGGAGATGGTATAGCGGCGCATGCGCCGCTGGAGCCGGGCAAGCCCCCAGTGATGGTGGCGTCATGCCTCCAGACGCGCGCGCAGGCACGGAGCCCGAGAACGCCCCGGACACATGCTGACGCCCCATCACGGAGGGAGTCACCCAGACCACAACGGGGCAGGCGCACACCAAACTCCATGAAAATAAGTAAAAATACATTGATATGAGGCACAATTACAATGGTCATAATATACAGAGATCCACAACAAGAACCATTAGTCCGGAACAGGTACAGACACAATGTTGGTTGTAAATGGTAAGAGCATATGCAATAAAATTACTCTAAACACAACAGAAACACGTATACAGTGTGGTTTGCTATAGCTGTGTTGTCTCTGTTCTTTTGCATATTTCTTTTCCTCATATCCACCAGAAAGTGTATGGAAACAGGGGTAGAAGGTCCAATGATATATAGAATAAGGGGATAAATACAACTGTGAAAACATATTAAAAACAAAAATTAAAATCAAGAAGGCATCAAATGGAACCAGAAAAAGGAGGGGTATCAGAAGGAAAATAAATAATCTATAAAAAGGAGGCAAAATTTAGAGACTCATTGAGACCATTAGGCACCATTGTGTCGAGCTGAACGATCCAACGGGCCTCCATTTGGGCCAAGATTTTTTTATAGTCCCCGCCTCTAACTCCGAGGTGCAGTATGTCAATTCCACGGACTTTAAAGGAGGTAGCGTCACAGTTATGGTGGTATTTGAAGTGACGAGGGATTGTCTTCAAATCCGAGGAATCGGAAATGGACCTTGCTGCGCCAATGCCCCTAACGTGTTCCCTGATACGTATTCTCAACTCTCTGGTGGTTAAACCAACATATATCCTCGGACAGTCACATGTGGCGTAATAGATAACATTCGAACTACCACAGGATATATGTTGGCGAATATTGAATGTTTTATCACCACCAGAGGAGGAGAAGTTCAGGGCACGTAGGGCATTGGCGCAAGCAAGGCAATGGCCACAAGGAAAAAAGCCGGCGGTAGGACCACGAGTGCCAAAGACGTTTATAGATGGTGGAATGTAATGACTCCGGACAAGAGTGTCTCGCAAGTTTTTTGACCGTCTTAATGTCATGGATGGATAATCACCCAGCGAGCGAGACAGAGCGGGCTCAGTTTTTAAGACATCCCAGTGTCTAGTTAAGATCCGTTGAATGTCAGACCATTCATGGTTAAAGGTGATAATAAATCTAATAGGTCCTTCCTCACTCCCCTGTCTGTCCACACGAGCAGTATTGAGGAGACAGTCACGTGGAGTCCTCCTTGCCCGATCATATCCCTTTTTAATGCATCGATTACTATAACCTCGCGCCCTAAAGCGATTGCCGAGGTCCTTGGCTTGAGCCTCAAAGGCGTCATCAGTAGAACAAATTCGTCTCATTCGAAGGAACTGTCCGACCGGGACGGCCCTAATGGTGGCAGGGTGATGAGCTGACTTCGCATGAATTAATGCGTTCACAGAGGTGGGTTTCCTGTACACATCCGTCCGGAAGCAGTGACTAGCGTCAACCTCCAGGGAAATGTCCAGGAACTCCACCCTCTCACGACTATGTTTGTAAGTTAAATGGATGTTAAGAGAATTCTGGTTCAGCTCCACCATGAAATCCTCAAGCTGCTGCACCGTCCCGTCCCACAACATCAAGATGTCATCAATATATCTAAACCAGTACAGCACATGGGAGGCGGCCTGTGTGCCCGCGTTGCCAAATAAAGATCTCTCCCAGGAACCCAGAAAGAGATTGGCGTAAGCGGGCGCACAGGCCGCGCCCATGGCTGTACCACGCCTCTGTAAGTAAAAGACGTCTTTAAAGACAAAAAAGTTGTGAGTCAGGACATAGTGGAGCAGCTCGAGGATTAGCTCACACATAGAGCCGTCCAGGTCGGAGGATCCCAGGAACAGACGAACAGCAGCCAGGCCATGGGAATGGTCAATGCAAGTATACAAGGACTCCACGTCGGCTGTCACCAAAATTGTTGAGTCATCCACAAGGATGCCGTCAACCCGTGCCAGGACGTCCTTAGTGTCACGAACAAAGGAAGGTAGTGTCTCCACAATAGGTTTAAGGTAAAAATCAATAAATTTACAAACCATATCACATGAGCCACCAATGCCCGACACTATAGGGCGTCCCAGCGGGTCAAGGGCATCCTTGTGGATTTTTGGAAGTAAATAAAATGTAGGGGTCCTAGGATTCTTCACCAGTAAACCCTCATAGATTTTCTTAGGGATAACATTAGACTCATACTCACCATGTAGGATATCCTGGAGTACCAAAGAGAAGGAGGAGAGGGGACTATGCGACAGCCTAGTATATGTATCGGAATCCCTAAGCTGGCGAAATACCTCTCGTTCATATTTAACACATGGCCAGATCACGATGTTCCCCCCCTTGTCAGCTGGTTTAAAAACCACATCAGAAAAGGATTGTAATTGTGACAATGCCTGACGTTGTACGTATGTCAAATTATCAAATCTGCGTCTTGTAGATAGATTTTTTAGATCTTCTGTCACCAATTTTGTGAATACGTCAATCGCTGGACATAGTGACAAGGGGGGAACCTCGTTGATCTGGGCAGTAGTGAAGTGGGGAACCTACTTATGCTAGGAGTAGATTGTTCCTCAAGCAGTTCCTCAAGATTGCGTAACGCCTCCCTCTCGTTGTCACTCCAGGATTCCGACATTTGGCCGCGATTATGCAATTTCTTTAGTAGAAGTTTACGAGAGAAAATATGGAGATCCATCAATACTGTAAAAAAGTTAAATGCATTAGTCGGTGAGAAGGTTAAGCCTCTACCTAAGACCTCTAGTTGTGTGGCAGACAACGTGTGGTGTGACAGATTTACTACCTGCAGTCCGCTCTGTAATGCAGGCTGGGCGGGTCCCCCTCCATTATTTTTAGTTTTAGTTGTCTGACGTGTCGTCATCTTTTTTCCGGCAGTCAGTACAATCCCCTGGTCATTACTGTGAGACTTTTTAGTGATAGGATCCTCATTTGTAGATAGATTAGATCGTACAGAGGCAGATCTTGACCTTGAGTAGGATGTGTTCCTATATCTAGGACGTGATCTGTCAGTAGGATTACGCCATCTATAGACTCTTGAGAGTAATTTGTCCTGAGTATCACGTTTAAATTTCTTAGATTTCGTAGATTGAATTTCTAAGGCCCACTTTTGTAGATCTGCATCCGTGGAATCATTCAGTTTTTTTAAATTTTCACTAGTCATCTCACGTCGTAGTATGACCTGAACAGAATCGATCTCGGACTCAAGTGTTTCTAATGTGTCATGATTCATTTCTTTTAGCAATTTCATAAAACCAATGGAGCAGGTGTTAGTAAGCTCCTCCCAACGACTCTTAATAGAGTCGTCCTGAATAGGGAATGAGGGAAACACTTGAACCCTAAGACCTCTGGGGATCAGATTATTCTGAATATATTTGTCTAGGAACTCGTGGTTCCACCAGACCTTAGTCCGTTTTTTAAGAAGGTCCTTAAAAAGAAAAATAGCCTCTTGTAATTCCTTCTGAAACCCCTCACTGGATCCCTCTGCACCGTCCTGGAGTGTTTCATTGATCTGAGGACGCCAAGTGGAATCTTTAGCTCGAAAGTCCATTAGAAAGCTGAGGAGAGCTGTGAAAAACACAGAAACGATTAATTTAACCATATACAGCTACATGGATAAAACAAGGGGATGTGGGTCGCACAGTAGCTGTGTGCAACCAGAAAATCACCACTCATATGAACATAACAAAAAAGGAGGAATAGGAGTCGCTGGTGACCGCAAATGGTACTATAAAAGGTAAATATTTATTATATAAACAGTACAATTGTAGCACAACAATACATATAAAAAGACAATGAAAACACATATATAGGACATGTGCAAATGCAGGGAGAAAACGCTCCTAAAGGTTTAACAGGTAAACACTTGCGGTAATAATAAATGAACAGATTGTAGCCCAAGGCATATCATATAAAACATCCCCCACAAAGAGGAAAAAGAGTAAGGTGCCATAGCCACACAATTATATACCACAAAGCACCAAGCATACTTCTTTAAGCGACAAGCGCTTATTTTGTGAGGCAGGCAATAGTCAGTATAGCGCTGCCATGTCTAACAAGAAGTCATGCTCACCAAAGGTTAAAGAATACCACAGGAGAGAGGTCACCCCATACAGAAGATGCCACCCCAACGCACGTTTCGTGGCTTAGCCTGCCACTTTCTCAAGGGGATAATCATGTACTGCACAAAGGACCTTCAAATACCTCCTACTTCCTGATCACATGATCCGAATCATCGAATGGGAGATGGTATAGCGGCACATGCGCCGCTGGAGCCGGCAAGTCCCCAGTGACGGCGGCGTCATGCCTCCAGACGCGTGCGCAGGCACGGAGCCCGAGCACGCCCCGGACACATGCTGACGCCCCATCACGGGGGCAGTCACCCAGACCACAACGGGGCATGCGCACACCAAACTCCATGAAAATAAGTAAAAATACATTGATATGAGGCACAATTACAATGGTCATAATATACAGAGATCCACAACAAGAACCATTACTCCGGAACAGGTACAGACACAATGTTGGTTGTAAATGGTAAGAGCATATGCAATAAAATTATTCTAAACACAACAGAAACACGTATACACTGTGACTTGCTATAGCTGTGTTGTCGCTGTTCTTTTCCATATTTCTTTTCCTCATATCCACCAGAAAGTGTATGGAAACAGGGGTAGAAGGTCCAATGATATATAGAATAAGGGGATAAATACAACTGTGAAAACATATTAAAAACAAAAATTAAAATCAAGAAGGCATCAAACGGAACCAGAAAAAGGAGGGGTATCAGAAGGAAAATAAATAATCTATAAAAAGGAGGCAAAATTTAGAGACTCATTGAGGCCATTAGGCACCATTGTGTCGAGCTGAACGATCCAACGGGCCTCCATTTGGGCCAAGATTTTTTTTTTTTTTTTTTATAGTCCCCGCCTCTAACTCCGAGGTGCAGTATGTAATAAGATCACCCCTAAGCCTTCGTTTTTCCAAACTAAATAACCCCAAGTGTAATAACCTGTCTGGTATTGCAGACCCCCCAGTTCTCTAATAACCTTGGTCGCTCTTCTCTACACCCGCTCCAGTTCAGCTATGTCTTTCTTATACACCGGAGACCAGAACTGAACACAGTATTCTAAGTGTGGTCGCACCAGTGACTTGTATAGAGGTAAAATTATGTTCTCCTCATGAGCATCTATGCCTCTTTTAATGCATCCCATTATTTTATTTGCCTTGGCAGCAGCTGCCTGACATTGGCCACTAAATGTGAGTTTGTCGTCCACCCATACACCCAGGTCTTTTTCAGTGACAGTTTTGCCCAGTGTTTTACAATTAAGCACATAATTATACATCTTGTTTGTTCTACCCAAGTGCATGACCTTACATTTATCCCCATTAAAACTCATTTGCCATTTATCAGCCCAAGCTTCTAGTTTAGAAGTTGTATTCTAAGCCATCAAACATAGAAGACTAGATTTTTTAAGAGATTTAAATTATTTTTCCCTAATTTTGTTTAAAATTTTTTTATCATTACAGCTAAATGAGAACAAAATCCAATATGTAAGATAAATTAGACACTATAGAGCTGATACATCAAAGTGTGTATGCTGGTACGTAAAGAAACTCTTAAAAAGTAGCATTTTTGAAAAATTGCACAAAAATTTAGACTTTTGGCATTTTGCCGCCACTCCCAGCCAACTCTACCAAAGTAGACACATCATGGGTGAAATGGGGTGAGGTGCTAAATTCATTAAAGGTTATGCCATTGCTTATGTCCAAACCAGTCTGTGATTGGAGCAGTACTTCTGACAAAGCGCATGTCATTGAGAAGATGCCCAAAATTCATTAAATGGCATGCTCCTCTAAATGAATATTGTACATTCTACTCCAAGCCCCTTCATCTGATGTGTATAACATCAGTTTTAAATCTTAATGAATCTGCCCCATATGACATTCTGTTAATCATTACATCTAGTGTTCAACAATAGCTGGACTTCGGCTTAAAAAGAATTGTGTTTATAAAGTATATGAAAATATTAAGAGGCTGGGTAAAATCACCAATAAATAATGAAAATTAAATGGATAAAATAAAGACAAACAGGTAATGCTATGATATCCCTCCACCCCTCTCCCCATGTTATCTAGTTGTAACAACCCTGCTGGCTGCACTGCATGGCCTCCCATCTCCCGCACACCAACATACTCACTGCTCCAGGTCATGCTGTGATTTCTGTCTGCTGCCAGCTCCATGCTCTGTGCTTCTTGTATCCTATCTGCTCTGTGCATGTTTCCTGGCTGTGTACATAGGGGGGCGGTACCAGAACTCTCTGGTTCTTATGGAGTCAGGGTGCACCTGTCTAATTTGTTCCTGACCAATTACCATGAGCCCTCTAGTATTTAGGGCAGCTCCATCCTGTGGATTTTGCCTGTGTAATGTGTTAACTCAGTTAGTGTCTTGCTACTGAGCTGCCAGGTCTTGCTCTGTGTTCCTCCATCTTTGGAGGCTTCACTCCTAGCTTTGCCTTGTACCTGTTTGACCGCCCTCCAGGAGGCAGAATATCCTGGTCTCTGTGCTCTCACTCCTGACCTTGTCTTGTACTTGTCCTTGCCACCATCCAGGAGGCAGAACATCCTGGTCCCTGTGTTTTTGTCCCTGCTCCTTGTCTGGTGTCATTTCCTTGTCTGAACTCTGTCCTACCTCTGTCTTTTAGTCTCCTTGTCTGTGGTTTCCTTCCATGCTGTGTCTTGCCTTGTGTTCTCTCTGAATCATTTTCTGCCTCTTGTCAGCACTCCTGCAGTTCTGCTCCGTTCCACTCTGCTTTACTCCTGCAGCTGCAGAATCTCTTGCTGCAGCTTCTCTGTGCATAACTTGCGGTTCCGCTTTACTTCATTCCTGCTGCTGCAGAACCTCTTGCTGCAGCTCCTCGCCGCATACCTTGCCGTTCCACTTTGCTTTGCTCCTGCCACTGCAGAACCTATTGCTGCTCTACAGCCCTTCTTCGCAGCCTTGCGGTTCTCCTCCTGTGTGAACAGGTCTCTACCTGTTTCTCAATACACCATTCCTTCCAGTCAGTCCCAGTATTTGCAATTGCTGTGTGAACAGGTGTCTACCTGTCTCTCCATATACCATTCCTTCCAGTCAGTACCAGTACCTACCCTGTGTCTCAGTCGTGCCTGCCAGCCCTGTGTCTCAGCTGTGCCTGCCAGCCCTGTGTCTCTGCCGTGCCTGCCAGACCTGTGTTTCAGCTGTGCCTACAAGCCCTGTGTCTCAGCCGTGCATGCCTGCCAGTGTCTCAGCCGTGCCACCATCTCCCCAAGTGGGATCAGCAACCACAGCCAGACACCACCCTGGAGTGGCATTTGGCAGCAATCTGCCACACAAGCCTGACCTCACCATCAGAGGCTACTGTTTTGAATACCTTGGAGGTGACTTCTGAGCTGGGGCTCCCTCCGGTGGTTGCTGAGGGTAATGAACTAATTACTGAATGGCCTTCAGCTGGCTCTGAATGGTATGATATAAGTGACCTGAGTTCCCAGCAGCCTTGCCGGTAATCAATTGTTCCTCCTGCTCTTGCTTGGAGCACATCTTGCTTTCCTGCTCTCATTCAGATAAGTGTTTTGTTTTTTTTCCTCTGTTGGATTTTCACTGCTGGTTTGCTGCTTGCAGTGGACTGCAGCCTGGTCCCCTTTTGGGGTCTTGCGCTGCAATTGTGCTCATTGTGTGTTTGCATTTTTGCTTTGTTCCTTTGTCACTTTTTATTTGCTGTGTTGCTGTGTGTTACACCAGAGATCTGATTTAGATGGTAGAGATCGTGTGATCTCAGGTTTTTTATTAATCAGAAGTGTTGGTATTTTTGTCAGGGTTTTTTTGGGTTGCAGTCAGAATTCTTTCCTATACTTTTCTATCTAGACAGATTGGGCTCCAGCGTTTGCTCATTCTATTTTCTGTCTGTGTTCGTGTTTTCTTCTTGTCTAACCGCCATTACATGTTCGGGGGCTTCCTATTTCTTTGGGGATTCTGCTCCGGGGCAGATAGCATTCATCTTTCTGCCTTTAGGTGTAGCTATCTCTCCGGCTGTGACGAGGCGTCTAGGGTCACCGTAGGTACTCTCCACAGCTACTTCTAGTGTGGCAGTTAGTTTAGGGTACTGCAATTCAATAGTTTCCAGCCTCTCTGGTGTATTGCTACTTTGGCTATTTCTTGCAGTTTCTCCTCAGCTACCGAAACATAACAGTACTATCGGCCAAATTGAAAATTATATGGTACTCACAGAAGGGAAAAATAGTAAAGAGGAAAAAGTTTGTTACTTTTTTTTCCCTCTATTTCTCTGGGTGCTGAGGAGGAATTTTTTTTCTCTCAATGGAGTTTGCACAGTTGTCTGGCTGTGTGGAGCAGCTTGCCACTGAGGTTCAGAGTATTGCTACCTATCTTGCTAGGTTGCCAGTTGTGGAACCTAGGATCCCTATGCCAGATTTATTTTTGGGGGCTCGGTCTAAATTTCTGAATTTCAAAAATAACTGTAAGTTGTTTTTTGCCTTAAAGCCTAAGTCCTCAGGGAACGCAGCACAGCAGGTTCAAATTGTCATCTCTCTGCTGCACGGTGACCCTCAGGTTTGGGCTTTTTCCCTGACACCTGGGGATCCTGTTTTGAATGATGTTGATCTATTTTTTCAGGCTCTGGGGTTATTGTACGATGAACCTAATGTCACTAATCAAGCTGAAAAGACCTTGTTGGCATTAAATAAGGGTCGTGAAGACGCTGAGCTGTACTGTCAGAAATTTCGAAAATGGGCAGTCCTGACCAAATGGAATGATGATGCTTTGGCAGCCCTTTTTCGGAAGGGTCTGTCAGAAAATGTAAGGGACGTTATGGTGGGATTCCCTGTTCCCTTTGGTCTCAATGATTCTATGTCTTTGGCTATTCAAATTGACAGACGTTTGCGTGAGCGCAGAGGTATGCGTGAGATAGTGTTCCTAAGCCCATGCAGTGTGATGGAGTGACTTCTGGGGCTCAGCGTCATGAGTTTCGTAAGCGCAATGGGTTATGTTTCTACTGTGGTGACGCTTCCCATCCCATTTACATTTGCCCTAAACAGGGAAGACGTTTTGCACGCTCAGTTGTCTTGGGTAGTGTTCAAACTAAATTTCTGTTGACTGTTACCCTGATTTGCTCCCTGTCCACATTTTCGGCTCAGGATTTTGTTGATTCAGGAGCAGCTATTAACCTGATGGATTTTGACTTTGCCAAATGTTGTGGGTTTCCCATGATACCCCTGCGTAAGTCTATTCCTTTACTGGGCATTGATTCTACCGCTTTGGCAGAGATTAAACCCCAGTTTTCTACTCAGGTGATAATGAGGGTTGAACCAGATCATCAGAAGAGTTGCAAATTTCTGGTGTTGCATAATCTACATGACATTATTGTACTGTGTTTCCCTTGGTTACAGACTCATAATCCTGTTTTGGATTGGAAATCTGTGTCTGTGACCAGTTGGGGTTGCCAATGTGTTAATGCTGACACTCCTGTTTTTTCTGCCTCTCTCCAGTCTCAGGATGTCCTGACTTTTTGACTGATTTTTCTGATGTGTTTAGTGAAAGTAAATCTGCATCCTTACCTCCTCACAGGAGCTATGATTGCGCTATTGAGTTAGTGCCTGGTGGTAAATTTCCTAAAGGTCGCCTTTTTAATTTATTTGTACCTGAACACGATGCTATGCGATTTTATATCAAGGAATTATTGGAGAAGGGTCATATCAGACCATTCTCCTCACCCTTGGGCGCCGGATTTTTCTTTATGGCCAAAAAGGATGGTTCATTGAGGCCGTGTATTGATTATCGCCTCCTGAAAAAGATAAGATCACTGTTAAATATCAATATCCGTTACCTTTGATTTCTGACCTATTTTCCAGAGTGAAATGTGCTAGTTGGTTTACTAAGCTTGACCTCAGGGGGGCGTATAACCTTATTCGCATTAAGCATGGTGATGAATGGAAGACGGCATTTTGAGTACCTAGTGATGCCTTTTGGGCTTACTAATGCCCCTTCCGTTTTCCAATCCTTCATGAATGATATTTTCAGGGATTTTGTGGATAAATTTCTGATTGTTTATTTGGATGATATCTTGATTTTTTCCAACGACTGGGACTCTCATGTGAAACATGTTCGGACGGTGTTCCAGATTTTGAGAGAGAATGCACTGTATGTGAAGGGATCAAAGTGTCTTTTTGGAGTACAGAAGGTCTCATTTCTGGGATTCATTTTGTCTCCATCTGTTATTGAAATGGACCCGGTCAAGGTTTAAGCCATCTGTGATTGGGTTCAACCTACTTCATTGAAGGCTCTTCAGAGATTTTTGGGTTTTGCCAATTTTTGTCGCAAATTTATTGGTAATTTCTCCAGTATTGTTAAACCATTGACTGATTTGACCAAAAAGGGTTCCGATGTGGTGAATTGGCCTACTGAGGCAGTTTATGCGTTTCAGGAACTTAAGTAGAGATTCATTTCTGCTCCTGTTCTACGGCAGCCAGATGTTTCTCTGCCATTTCAGGTGGATGTTGATGCCTCTGAGATTGGGGCAGGTGCCGTTTTGTCCCAAAGGGATCCAGAGACCTCTAAGAGTAACCCTTGTGCCTTTTTCTCTCGAAAATTTTCTCCAACTGAACGTAATTATGACTTGGGTAATCGGGAGTTATTGGCCATGAAGTGGGCCTTTGAAGAGTGGAGACATTGGCTGGAAGGAGCCAAACATCAGGTGGTGGTCTTCACGGACCATAAGAACCTGGTTTATCTCGAGTCAGCCAAGCGACTTAATCCTAGACAGGCCAGGTGGGCCTTGTTTTTCACACATTTTAATTTTGCTGTTTCTTTTCTTCCAGGCACTAAGAATGTTAAGGCGGATGCCCTCTCGAGGAGTTTCTTTGCGGATTCTCCTGAGTTGTCTGATCCTGCTGTTATTTTGAAAGAGGGTGTAGTTCTTTCCGCCATCTCGCCCAATTTGAGACTTGCTCTGGAGGGGTGTCAGGAGGATAAACCTGAGCGCTGCCCTGTTGGGAAATTGTTTGTCCCAGACCAGTGGAAAAAGAGTGTGATGTCTGAGATTCATTGTTCGGCGTTGGCTGGTCATCCCGGGATTTTTGGTACCAGAGACTTGGTGAGTCGGTCCTTTTGGTGGCCTACTTTGTCTCGTGACGTCAGGGACTTTGTGCAGTCCTGTGGAACTTGCTCTCGTTCCAAGCCTTGCTCTCGTTCTAGTGGTTTGTTAATACCATTACCTGTACCCAAGAGGCCATGGACCCATATTTCTATGGATTTTATTTCCGACCTTCCTGTCTTTCAGAGAATGACCGTTATCTGGGTAATCTGTGATAGGCTTTCCAAGATGATACATCTTGTGCCATTACCTAAGTTGCCTTCCTCCTCCGAATTGGTGCCTTTGTTCTTTCAGCACGTGGTTCGGTTTCATGGCATTCCTGAGAATATTGTGTCTGACAGAGGAGTCCAGTTTGTTTCCAGATTTTGGAGGACATTTTGTTCTAAACTTGGTGTTCAGTTATCTTTCTCCTCGGCATTTCACCCTCAGACCAATGGGCAAACCGAGAGAACAAACCAGACCTTGGAGACTTATTTGAGATGTTTTGTGTCTGCTGATCAAGATGACTGGGTCATTTTTCTGCAATTCTGGGTTTCACCCTCGATTTTCTTCAGGACAGGCGGAGGCTTCTGTCTGTCCGGGGGTTGACTCTATTGTGCAGCGTATGCAGATTTGGGACCAGGTAGTGGAGAGGTTGTCTCTCTCTCAAGAGAGGGCCCAGCGGTTTGCCAACTGGCATAGGACTGATGGTCCTCGTTTTAAATTGGGGGACTTGGTTTGGTTGTCCTCAAGAAATATCCCTATGAAGTTTGCATCTCCAAAATTTAAGCCAAGTTTCATTGGACCTTATAAGATCATGGAAATTATTAATCCTGTTTCTATCCGTTTGCTTCTTCCAGGGACTTTTAAGATCCATAACGTGTTCCACAAGTCCTTATTGAAGAGGTTTATCGAGCCAGTGGTTCCTATGGCTGCACCTCCTGATCCTGTTTTGGTTGAGGGCAATTTGGAGTATGTGGTTGAGAAAATATTGGATTCTCGTTTTGCTAGATGGAAACTCCAGTATTTGGTTAAGTGGAGAGGTTATGGTCAGGAGGACAATTCTTGGGTGTTTGCTTCGGACATCCATGCTGGAAGACTTATCCGTGCCTATCATCGAGCTCATCCTGATCGGCCTGGTTGGGCAGGTGAGGGTTCAGTGACCCCTCCTCAAGGAGGGGTACTGTTGTGAATACCTTGGAGGCGACTTCTGAGCTGGGGCTCCCTCCAGTGGTTGCTGAGGGTAATGAACTAATTACTGAATGGTCTTCAGCTGGCTCTGAATAGTATGATATAAGTGACCTGAGTTCCCAGCAGCCTTGCCGGTAAGCAATTGTTCTTCCTGCTCTTGCTTGGAGCACATCTTGCTTTCCTGCTCTCATTCAGATAAGTGTTTTTTTTTTTCTTTGTTGGATTTTCACTGCTGGTTTGCTGCTTGCAGTGGACTGCAGACTGATCCCCTTTTGAGGTCTTGCGCTGCAATTGTGCTCATTGTGTGTTTGCATTTTTGCTTTGTTCCTTTGTCACTTTTTATTTGCTGTGTTGCTGTGTGTTACACCAGAGATCTGATTTAGGTGGTAGAGATCATGTGATCTCAGGTTTTTTGTTAATCAGAAGTGTTGGTATTTTTGTCAGGGTTTTTTTTGGGTTGGAGTCAGAATTCTTTCCTATACTTTTCTATCTAGACAGATTGGACCCCAGCGTTTGCTCATTCTATTTTCTGTCTGTGTCCGTGTTTTCTTCTTGTCTAACCGCCATTACATGTTCGGGGGCTTCCTATTTCTTTGGGGATTCTGCTCCGGGGCAGATAGCATTCATCTTTCTGCCTTTAGGTGTAGATATCTCTCCGGCTGTGACGAGGCGTCTAGGATCACCGTAGGTACGCTCCACGGCTACTTCTAGTGTGGCGGTTAGTTTAGGTTACTGCAATCCAATAGTTTCCAGCCTCTCTGGTGTAATGCTACTTTGGCTATTTTTTGCAGTTTCTCCTCAGCTACCGAAATATAACAGGCTACAGTGAAAATCAAGGCAGCTGTCCTAGTCACGCCTTTTCCAGGGTAGTTTGGTTTGTGGCACAGTGGGGCCACAACCCCCTGGCTCACGCCTACAAGTCAGGGCGTGAGCATGACACTAGTATTACATTGGTTTAGGAGACATCCAGGTTGTGTCCATGACTATTGTGGACTTGGGCAAGACCATTCTCTGGCTGGAGGCCATCCGGCTACAGCAATAATCTTCAACTGCAAACCAGTCTTCACAAGGAGGCGTAGTAAATTAAGCTCTTTTCTTTTAATAGCTTATGAATTTCAGTAGTAGAAGAATGAGGGTTGTAAGCTTTTCAGGGGATATAGCTCTGGGATCGCCGTCTTGGGGAGACGGAGTGGCATAAAGAGTCCATTCACAGACAGCAGTTCTGGTAAAAACTGGCCGCAACCAGTTTTATTAAAGTCCACAGCAAACAGAACATAATCAAAACTAAATCATAAACATAAACCCTGGGCTTCTCCAGCCACTTACTACACATAGATAAATTCCCTTTCTATCCGGGTCCAGACTCTAACAGCCTGACCCCAAAACAACACATATAACCTGTAGTTACCAGCGTGCAGCTCACATGAGACTCCAATGGCGTCTGAAGTCAGATCCAGACTGAGTGAGAGAGCCCCCTCTGAACTTTCCAAGCAGGTACTTCTGGCTGTCTAATTAAGCAGCTGTGTTCACTCTGGGCTGAACTGCAAACCTGTCCCAGATGGGAATGGAGTGAACACCGCACTGACAACCTACTTTTTTATGCGCCCCAGCTAAGAAACCTGGGGGAGATATACACCCCGTCCAGTACACACCCTTTCACTGTCTCACATATCCCCCCCTCTTCTCCAGACCGGAGGGCTGGTCCAGAACTCCAAAGAGACAGTGAACTCTGGACAAGGTATCAGCATTACCCTGTAACTTCCCAGGTCTATGCTCAACCGAGATATTGAACTCTTGAAGTGAAAGGAACCACCTTGTCACCCTGGCATTCCTTTCCCTGTTCTGCTTCATCCATGCCAGAGGAGCATGGTCTGATTGTAATTTAAATTTTCTACCCAAGAGGTAATACCGCAGGGAGTCCAGCGCCCACTTAATTGCGAGGCACTCTCGCTCCACAATGGCATAATTTTGTTCAGCCGTTGTCATTTTTCGACTTAGATACAGGACTGGGTGTTCTTCACCCTTCACGACCTGCAACAACACGGCCCCTAACCCCACATTAGAGGTATCAGTTTGAACCAAAAACTGTTCTCTAAAATTAGGGGTGACCAGAATTGGTCTTTGACACAAAGCTATTTTTAACGACAGAAATGCTTTTTCTGCCTCCGGATTCCAATTTATCATTTTTGACTTCCCCCCTTTTGTCAGGTCAGTCAATGGGGCAGCAATGGAGGCATAATTTGGTACGAATCTGCGATAGTACCCAGTGATGCCCAGAAATGCTTTGACCTGTCGTTTTGTGAGGGTACAGGCCAGTTCCGAATTGCTTCTACCTTATCAATTTGTGGCTTGATCAGCCCCCTGCCAATAACATAGCCCAGGTATTTGGCCTCTTCTAGGCCAATTGCACATTTCTCTGGGTTTATGTTCAGTCCAGCTCCGGCTATCGAGTCTACGACGGCTTGTACCCTAGTGAGGTGGCTCTCCCAATCTGAACTGAAAATTACCACATCATCCAGGTAGGCAGCCGCATAGGCTCGATGCGGGCGCAGTATCTGGTCCATAAGCCTCTGAAAGGTAGCTGGGGCTCCATGCAACCCGAAGGGCATCACCAGATACTGAAACAAACCTTCCAGGGTTGCAAAGGCCGTTTTTTCTTTCGCCTCCTCAGACAGGGGTATCTGCCAGTACCCTTTTGTCAGATCGAGGGTTGTAATATAACGGGCACCCCCTAACCTCTCGATTAGCTCGTCTACCCGTGGCATTGGGTATGCGTCAAACTTTGACACCTCGTTCAACCTTCTGAAATCATTACAGAACCTCCAGGTTCCATTAGGTTTTGGGATGAGAACAATCGGGCTACACCACTCGCTTTGGGCCTCCTCAATGACCCCGAGGTCTAACATGCGTTTAATTTCAGTAGAGACTATCTTTCTGCGGGCTTCTGGAATTCTGTACGGTTTTATCTTGACCTTAGTACCGGGCTCGGTCTCGACATGGTGTTTTATAAGAGAAGTCCGGCCGGGCCAGTCAGAAAACCTTTTCTGATTTTTCTGCAGAAACTCCCGTACTTCCTGTTTTTGGTGCACGGACAACGTCTCTCCCATGGTCACAGGAGGTAGAGAGGGTTTTACCCCTTTCTCTACTCCACCCGAGGCCAACAACGACTCTCTGTCCCTCCAGGGCTTGATCAGATTGATATGATATACCTGGTAGGGCTTCCGTCTCCCGGGTTGGTGTACTTTGTAAGTAACCTCGCTCACTTTTTGTACGATCTCGTATGGACCATGCCACTTGGCCAAAAACTTACTTTCCACCGTGGGAATTAGAATTAGGACTCGATCCCCGGGGTTGAAAGACCTAATTTTTGCTGACCGATTATAAACCCTGCTTTGAGCTTCTTGAGCTCTCTGCAGATGATTCTTCACCAATGGCATAATTTTAGCCATCCTCTCTTGCATCTGGGCAATATGCTCAATAACACTCTTGTATGGAGTTGTCTCGGTTTCCCAAACCTCCTTGGCTATGTCCAGCAAGCCCCGCGGATGCCGACCATACACCAACTCAAAAGGAGAAAATCCCGTAGAGGCCTGGGGAACCTCTCTGACCGAAAACAATAAGTAGGGTAACAGGTAGTCCCAGTCCCGCCCATCTTTCTCTACTGCTTTCTTTAACATATGTTTTAATGTTTTATTAAAATGTTCAACCAACCCATCCGTCTGGGGGTGATACACAGATGTCCGAATGTGTGAGATTTTAACCCCTTCACCCCCAAGGGTGGTTTGCACGTTAATGACCGGGCCAATTTTACAATTCTGACCACTGTCTCTTTATGAGGTTATAACTCTGGAACACTTCAACGGATCTTCGCGATTCTGAGATTGTTTTCTCGTGACATATTGTACTTCATGATAGTGGTAAAATTTCTTCCTTTATAACTTGAATTTATTTATGAAAAAAATGCAAATATGGCAAAAATTTTGAAAATTTTGCAATTTTCAAACTTTGAATTTTTATTCCTTAAAACAGAGAAATATGTCACACAAAATAGTTAAGAAATAACATTTCCCACATGTCTACTTTACATCAGCACAATTTTGGAAGCAAAATTTTTTTTTGTTAGGAAATTATAAGGGTTAAAAGTTGACCAGCGATTTCTCATTTTTACAACAAAATTTACAAAGCCATTTTTTTTCGGGACCACCTCATATTTGAAGTCACTTTGAGGGGTCTATATAGCAGAAAATACCAAAAGTGACACCATTCTAAAACTACACCCCTCAAGGTACTCAAAACCACATTCAAGAAGTTTATTAACCCTTCAGGTGCTTCACAGGAGCTGAAGCAACGTGGAAGGAAAAAATTAACATTTTACTTTTTAGTCACAAAAATGATTTTTACAAACATTTTTTTTATTTTCACAAGGGAAAAAGGGAAAAAGGACTGATAAAGTTGTTGTGCAATTTCTCCTGAGTACGCCGATACCCCATATGTGAGGGAAAACCACTGTTTGGGCACACGGCAGAGCTCGGAATGGAAGGAGCGCAGTTTGACTTTTCCAAACCAAAATTGGCTGGAATTGAGAACAGACGCCATGTCGCGTTTGGAGAGGCCCCGATGTGCCTAAACAGTGGAAACCCCCACATGTGACCCCATTTTGGAAACTAGACCCCTAAGGAACTTATCTAGATGTGTGGTGAGCACTTTGAACCCTCAAGTGCTTCACGCAAGTTTGTAATGTAGAGCCGTGAAGAAAAAAAATCATATTTTTTCCACAAACATGATGTTTTAGTCCCCAAATTTTTATTTTCCCAAGGGTAAGAGGAGAAATTGGACCACAAAAATTGTTGTCCAACATGTCCTGAGTACGCTGATACCCCATATGTGGGGGGGAACCACTGTTTGGGCGCACGGCAGGGCTTGAAAGGGAAGGAGCGCCGTTTGACTTTTCCAAACCAAAATTGGCTGGAATTGCGAACGGACGCCATGTCGCGTTTGGAGGGCCCCTGATGTGCCTAAACAGTGGAAACCCCCACATGTGACCCCATTTTGGAAACTAGACCCCCTAAGGAACTTATCTAGATGTGTGGTGAGCACTTTGAACCCTCAAGTGCTTCACGCAAGTTTGTAATGTAGAGCCGTGAAGAAAAAAAATCATATTTTTTCCACAAGCATGATGTTTTAGTCCCAATTTTTTATTTCCCAAGGGTAAGAGGAGAAATTGGACACCAAAGTTGTTGTCCAACATGTCCTGAGTACGCTGATACCCCATATGTGGGGGGGAACCACTGTTTGGGCGCACGGCAGGGCTTGAAAGGGAAGGAGCGCCGTTTGACTTTTCCAAACCAAATTTAGCTGGAATTGCGAACGGACGCCATGTCGCGTTTGGAGGGCCCCTGATGTGCCTAAACAGTGGAAGCCCCCACATGTGACCCCATTTTGGAAACTAGACCCCCTAAGGAACTTATCTAGATGTGTGGTGAGCACTTTGAACCCTCAAGTGCTTCACGCAAGTTTGTAATGTAGAGCCGTGAAGAAAAAAAAATCATATTTTTTCCACAAGCATGATGTTTTAGTCCCCAATTTTTTATTTTCCCCAGGGTAAGAGGAGAAATTGGACCACAAAAGTTGTTGTCCAACATGTCCTGAGTACGCTGATACCCCATATGTGGGGGGGAACCACTGTTTGGGCGCACGGCAGGGCTTGAAAGGGAAGGAGCGCCGTTTGACTTTTCCAAACCAAAATTGGCTGGAATTGCGAACGGACGCCATGTCGCGTTTGGAGGGCCCCTGATGTGCCTAAACAGTGGAAACCCCCACATGTGACCCCATCTTGGAAACTAGACCCCCTAAGGAACTTATCTAGGTGTGTGGTGAGCACTTTGAACCCCCAAGTGTTTCACTAACGTTTATAATGCCCTGGCGTGAAAAAAAATATATATTTTTTTTTTCCACAAAAGTGATGTTTTAGTCCCCAATTTTTTATTTTCCCAAGGGTAAGAGGAGAAATTGGACCCCAAAAGTGGTTGTCCAATTTGTCCTGAGTACGCTGATACCCCATATGTTGGGGGGATACACTGTTTGGGCACACGGCAGGGCTCGGAAGGGAAGCAGTGACGTTTTGGAATGCAGACTTTGATGGAATGGTCTGCGGGCGTCATGTTCCGTTAGCAAAGCCCCTGATGTGCCTAAACAGTGGAAACCCCCCACATGTGACCCATTTTGGAAACTAGACCCCCTAAGGAACTTATCTAGGTGTGTGGTGAGCACTTTGAACCCCAGAGTGTTTCACTAACGTTTTTAATGCCCTGGCGTGAAAAAAAAAAAAATTTTTTTTTTCCACAAAAGTGATGTTTTAGTCCCAATTTTTTATTTTCCCAAGAGTAAGAGGAGAAATTGGACCCCAAAAGTGGTTGTCCAATTTGTCCTGAGTACGCTGATACCCCCATATGTTGGGGGGATACACTGTTTGGGCACACGGCAGGCTCGGAAGGGAAGCAGTGACGTTTTGGAATGCAGACTTTGATGGAATGGTCTGCGGGCGTCATGTTCCGTTAGCAGAGCCCTGATGTGCCTAAACAGTGGAAACCCCCCACATGTGACCCCATTTTGGAAACTAGACCCCCTAAGGGAAATTATCTAGGTGTGTGGTGAGCATTTTGAACCCCCAAGTGTTTCACAAACTTTTAAAACCCCTTGGCTAAAAAAAAAAATTTTTTTTTTTTTTTTTCCAAAAAAAGGATTTTTTAGCCCCCAATTTTTTTTTCCCCCCAAAGGGAAAGGGGAAAAAATTCCCCCCCCAAAAAAGTGGTTGCCAAAATTTGCCCTGATAGCGATACCCCAAATTTTGGGGGGGCCCCATGTTTGGGTTACGGAGGGGGGGGAAAGGGGGGAAGCAGGGGACTTTTTGGGAAATTGCAACTTTGATGGAAGGGTCTGCGGGCGTTTTTCCTTAGCGGCCCCCCAAAAAGTCCCCCAAAAGGTAAAACCCCCCCACAGTGACCTTTTTTTTGGAAACCCCCCCCCAAAGGGAATTTTTTGGGGGTTTTTTGGGGATGACCCATTTAAAAACCCCCCCAAGGTTTAAAAAAAAGGGTTTTTAATCCCCAGGGGGAAAAAAAAAAAAAATGGCAGGCCGAGCTCGTAAGTGCCGCGTCACTTATAAAATTCCGCGGGCTCCCGGGATGTCGCGGGGGAGTGGCAAAAAGGGGGGGGAAAAAAAAAAAATGGAGGCACGAGCCTGAAAATGACCGCAATCACTTATAAATTTTTCCCCGGGGCTGCTGGATTTGGCACGGGAGTGGGGGGGAAAGGGGGGGAAAAAAAAAAAAAAACCCGGGCAGGCACGGGCTCTGAAAGGGGACCGCTGTCATTATCAAAGTTCCGGGGGGGGGGTTGGCGCAGGGGGAAGGGGGGAAAAAGGGGGGAAAAAAAAAAAAAAAAAAACAGCAAAACAACCCCCGAAAGTGAGGTTAACTTATCAAAGTTCCGGGGTCTGGGTGGCGCAGGGGAGGGGCAGAAAAGTTGGTAAAAAAAAAAAAAAAAAAAAGGGAAAGGAAAAGGGCTCTGATAAGGACTGGGGTCACTTACCCAATTTTTTCCGGGCTGCTGGTTTTGGCAGGGAGGGGGAAAATTTGGTAAAAAAAAAAACAAAAAACGGCGGGAAACGACCCTTGAAAATTGATGGGTCTTTAAATCAAAGTTCCTGGTGCGGGAAGTGCGAGGGGAAAAGTGGGGGAAAAGTTGGTGAAAAAAAAAAAAAAAAAAGGGCAGGGAACGAGCCTGATAAGGGGGAGGGGTGTCACTTTCAAAGTTCCTGGCTGCGGGATGGCGCAGGGGGGGGGGGGGGAAAAGGGGGGGGTTGAAAAAAAAAACGGCAGGCAGGGCTCTGATAAGGGCCGCGCACTTTCAAAGTTTGCGGGGCGGATGTCGCCGGGGGGGGGGGGGGAAAAAGTTTTGGGGTAAACCCTCCCCCCCCAAAATAAACGGGGGGGGCGAAAAAGGGGGGGAAAAAAGGGGGGGAAAGGGGGGGGGGGGGGGGGGGAAAAGGGGGGGGATTGGGGGGATCGGGCAGGGAGGGGGATAAAAAAATCACTTTTTTATCTTTTTTTTTTTTTCTCTTTTTCTTCTCCCTTTTTTCTTCTCTTTTTTTTTTTTCTCTTCGCAGGGGTTGTGGTGTCACAGGTCTTGGCCCCAAAAGGGCCCAGGCAGGAGGGGTTGGGGAGGTGTACCCACAGCGGGAAACCTCAGCAAGTGGAGGGACCCCTGCGTGGGGGTAAACAGGGAAATCCATTTGCAGACGGTCAAGAGCGG
>JARQOD010003678.1:0-62318 GCA_033576555.1 Oophaga sylvatica | reverse complement strand
GGATCGCCCCTCACATTATGCCCCTTTTTTTACCCCCTCGATCCCCCCACATTAGGGGTCTCCCTTTCACCCGCGATCGCCCCTCAAATTAGGGGTCTCGTCTTTACACCACGACGCCCTCACATTTCTCTCTGGACAAAACATTGTTCAATTTTAAACGGGATCTAAAACGCAAAACAAATATTGTAAAAATCCCCGGGAACAGAAAGTCCTGGGAATAATGGTGAAAGATCCGGACATTGATGTCTGTGGTCACTGTGATCCTGCCGTCCCAAACCGCTCTCATTACACAATAAAAACATATAATACTGAGAGAAAACAAGACTGAGCAAAAGGGACGTCACAGGCCGTCTACACATCTAGGGGATCCCCAAACCCTAGGGCCGTGGAGGGGGAGAGAGCGGGACACTCTCGGGGGTTGTCCCTTACTGGGAGAACGAAGACCAACAGGAGGACATCATTATTACATACAGAGAATTATGGCCTGTGAAATTTATCCGTCATTACCTGGTATGTGGGGGGGCCGGGTGCCCCCTCCACATCCCCCTCCTGGTACCGATCCTGTCCCCTTCAAGATCCCTCCCCCTCCCCATAAAAATAACGGGACTCCTGACACCTTAAGGAACCTGACACAAAAAAAACCGTCATCACTCAAAATCCTCCAGTGCTGTCCTGTATAATGTCCCAGCATTCCCACAGCGCACCTCCCCAGTCACAGCTCAATCATCTTGTTGGTGAGTTCGGGATCTTCTGTCATTATGTCCCTGTATCCGGGGTGAGGGGGAGGCCCGGGATTGGGCTCGGGTTTCCCCCCCCTCCTTCAGACACAGGGTCCACAGCGTCACAGAGGTCTTCACTACTGAAAAATCCTGAGTGTGGAACTTTAATAATATCACTACAGACATCTCCAGACCCTCACCTCTCCGGTCAAACCCCTGTTTTTCCCCTAGAAATGAGGGCAGGATACATCAAACTCTCCCCCCTTTTTAGTAAGCTGGAAGATTATCTCTAGGGGGGGGATTTAATATCCTTCCTAAATCTTGTTTTGTCTTTCTTTATTTTGATGAGTCAAACCAAAATCTATTTAGAAAAAAAACAGAAGATCCTTTATTGTAAAAAGGATAAGATGTTAAAAAAAAATTAAAAGTGGTGCTTGAAAAGTTTGTGAATAGTGATGACCGCAAGTGCTCGATACTCGAGTTTTCCAAGGATGCTCGGGAATGCACCAAGTATGTCGAGTGTTCAAGTGATATGTTTGTGTCCCCACCTGCATGTTTTGAGGCTGTTAGGTAGCCACAAAACATGCGGAGAGTGTCTGACAAACACGGGCGATCCCCGCGTGTTTTGAGGTTGTCTAAGAACGGTAAAAACATGCAGGCACGGGGACACGAACATATCTCTTGAGCACCTACGATACTCGGTGCATACCCGAGCACCCTTGGCAAACTCTAGTAACAAGCACTTGTGCCCATTACTACTTGTGAACCCTTCCAAATTTTCAAGATTTCTACATAAATGTGACCTAAAACTAAATCAGATTGTCACACAAGTCTGAAAGATAAAGAACCAAATCAAACAAATCGGTCGAAAATATTAATGAAGTTGTCCATTACTTGGACAACTACTCATACCCCATGTTTGGCCCCGATAAAATAAAAAACCTTATACTCACCTCCTGTGCTGGCGCCGTTCCCGCGGTGTTGGCAAGCACTCTCCCCAGGGCACCTGTGCTGTTGATGTAACACGTGACCCCTTCGCCCAATCAGTGCTGGCGTCATTGTCCCAGCCTCCTGTCGAATTGAACATGAAGAGAAAGCAAAAGAGAAGCTGCAGCCCGGACTTCCTCTTCATGTTCAATTTGTCCAAAGGCGGGAACAGTGACGCCAGCGCTGATTGAGTGCCGGAGTCACATGTCGCAACAACCGCACAATAGCCCCGGACCTTGAGTGCCGACACTGTCATTATTAGAATGAGGAAAAAATTGTATATTCTATCACATGTCTGTGAGTTGCTAAACTGTGAGAACCTTTAGGATTACCAGATAATTAAAAGTGAAATTAGAATCTGGTGTTTTCAATCAATAGGATGGCAATCACGTGTGAGTGGGTGACATGTTTAAGAAAAAGTATCCATCAAAGTCTGATCTTCACACTTCAGATCTTCTGTCCTCCATGCATAGTGCAGGGTCTGTCACTCTCTCCTCCATGTGTAGTGCAGGGTCTGTCGCTCTCTTTCCACCTGTCACATCTGTTGTTGGGAGTCCCGGGACCAGGGGGTCCTTCCCTGTCCCTAACGCTAAGGGAGTCCTAGCTTGCCCAGTTCCCAGGGGCACGTACCTTGCCTTAGCTCCTGAATCCGCCCTCAGTCTGTACCCTTCCCCCACCCAGGAAAGAGGGGAGTAGTAGTTTACCATTGTACACCAAAAAAATACCGAGCATACAAATAACAGAGGGATGCACTGTGGAATGGAGGATGTGGTTAAACCAAAGTAGGAGAAGAAAGGGAATTATCACACATTCAAAACCTAGCAACAGTCAGTTAAATCCACCAAACACCTCCAATAACAACAATCAACAACCTCCAGCCATGCAGCATAAGCTATCTCTGACAGTGAGTGTTAGCCAGGGCCCAGATTATAATAGGAGATGGGAGTGGCTAACAGTGCATAGCTGAGAGCCTTAGGCTGTGGTTCCACGGTCCGGAACCACAGCGCTTTGGACAGAGTGGAAAGTCCGCTCTGCCCAAAGCCCCGCCCCCTTGTGAACGCGCGGTGAATCCGGATGTGTTCATTGAACACATCCGGAATCACCGCAGCGCTACATAGGCCTTTGTTATTTCCCTTGCAGCGACAGAGCATCCCTGCAAGGGAAAAGGACATGCTGCAATCTAAAAAGATGCGCAGCCTGTCCGTTAACACAGGTCTGCCGCATGCGTGTTTTTACGTATAGTGGAGACGGGATTTCTTGAAATCCCCTCCACTATGCTGTAACATCTGGACGCTGCGCCAGCGCACAGCGTCAAACACGCAGGATTTACTGAAGGAATCCTGACCATGGAAACACACCCTTAAAGCCCCAGGAGCTCTCAACTGAACAGATTAACCCCTGCACTGCCAAAAGAAACTTACACCGTTTAATATGAAGGTGAAGTGCTTCTAATCCATGCAGGAGTAGGAGAAATCAGACACTGCATTCTTCTGGCTTCTCTCTATCACTGTAAACCCATGACAGTACCCCCACTTTCTACAAGGGACCTCCAGAACAGCAGAACCGTGTTTATCAGCGTGTGCCACGTGAAAAGACCGGATCAGCTGGGCCGCATGGACGTCAGATACTAGTACCCACAACCTCTCTTCAGGACCATATCACCTCCAGTGTATGAGATACTGAAGCAACCGAAGAACTAAGAGAGAATCAACAATCTTAGCCATCTGAAATTCCAAATTTCCATCCACAATGACTGGAGATGGCGGTAGCAGTTATGTTACAGAGGATGATACCAATGATGCTTTTGAGGCACAAGCCAAGGACCTTAGAAAGCGCTTTAGGGCGCGTGGGTACAGCAATAGGTGTATTAAAAAAGGATATGATCGTGCAAGGAGGACTCCACGTGGCTGCCTCCTTAATACCGTTCGTGTGGACAGTCAGGGGTGTGAAGAGGGACCAATAAGATTTATCACCACTTTCAACCATGAATGGTCTGGTATTATGCTGTATATGTTTCATGTTTTATGTGAACCGGGAGAAAGTTGGAACGGTGACAGTGTTTTTGCTTGCTGATTTCTGGGGGCTGTATAGCAAAAGACAAATTGCTGCATAAGTTTCCGCAGTAAACTTTCACGCACCGGGAGGCCATCCCAGTCAAATCAGACGTGAAGGGCGGGAGCTTTGTTTTGGATAAGTCCATGCAGATATTCTTCACACATTGGAGGGAAGTTATCCCAAAAAATCCAGTTGTGAGAAGCGAGGGCTTTGTTCAGTTAAGTTTCTGCAGTTAACTTTCACGCACTGGGAGGCCATCCCAGTCAAATCAGACGTGAAGGGCAGGAGCTTTGTTTGGATAAGTTTTCACAATAATCGTCCACGCACCGGGAGGCCATCCCAGTCAAATCAGACGTGGATAGTGAGAATTTTGATGAAGGCTATTGCAGATTACTGTGACCGGCACACCGGCCAGGGCTTACGGTACAGAGAGCGATAGACCTTGAGCCTCACCGCGCTCAGTGCAATTGGTGAGTTATCAGTTACCAGAGCAGCTTGTATGTGTCACAGATCATCAAAAGAGGGATTCGTATTCTCCCGGGTGTCTGTCTGATTGTACGTGTCAACTGTCTGTATCAGGTACTGTCGCTTTAAATCACATCTCCGTGCGCTCTGTCAGTACCTCATTCACTGCTGGCTATAGCAGCGAGAAAACCCCTTTGACCCCCCCTCCTCTGCTAATCACGTTGTTACAACTGTTTCCTGGTTTTGATTTTTTTTTTTTAAGCTAGTTTTTTTTGGCTACAGGTTTTAATGTGAAAATTCTCAGGCATTCAGACTGGACTGTATTCATTTTTTGCTATTCTGAGGGATAATTTTTTTTTTTTTTGATACGTGATTTCAGTGCCTGTAGAGACAGCAAGCAGAGATATAAGGGAGGGGGAAGTGCTGGCAGCAGCCAGCTGACATTCCAGAGAGCGGTAGGAAAAAAGCCTACGCTACCAGACAAAAGTTTTAAAGCACTTTTCTTTTTGTTTTTATCATTTTACAATCAGTTTTTTCCACCTCTTTTCTGTTTTTTAATTAGCTGTTTTAGTAACAAGGGTTGTTTTTCAGAGTTTTATGATTAATACGGTTTTTCTTTTCTCCCCTTTTTGGTGAATTTATTTTTTTCTTTTTCTAGAGTTTTTTACTAAATCTAACTTTTGTTTTTAACGTTTTTCTTTTAAGTACATTTTTAAATAATTTTGGAAAGGTTTTTTTTTTTTCTAAGCAATTTATTTTAGAGTTTTATTTCTCCAGCCATTTTTTTTTCTACCAGCCTGCTTTAGACCAAGGTCACATAGATAAGGAGAATTACAGGCTGAGAGAGAGAGCAGACACAAACTGCGCAGCGGTTTGAGTAGCCCCTCCCGTCGGGCATTCGGCGTTGACAAACAGAACCAGAGTGCAGCAGTTTTCAGATTTTTAAATCACCTTTGTTGAATAGGTTTTTGGAATAGACACAGTACGTGAGAAGCAAATAGACAGGCAGCCTTTACGCTGCATAATGAAATGTTTTTTTTCTTGTTTTTTGTTATTTGAAAGGTAACGGGAAAGTTTGTTAATAGATTACCATCTGCTATAAAAGAGCAGTGGTGCATCATGTAAAAGGTACAGCAAGATATGTGAACAAGCCAGGATATGATTTTTATGTGTACAAGATAGGGAAAGATGCTAAGCCATCACCACTAGTGTTGAGCGATACTGCTCGATATCTAAAAATATCGTATCGAAATGGTATCGCCGATATCACTAAATATCGTCGATATCCGATTCCAATACCGGAAGTCCAATGTAAGTCTATGGGAACAAAATATCGCAACTAAAAAAAACCTTTATTTCCTTGTAAACACTAAATATACACACATAGAATACATATATATATATATATATATATATATATATATATATATACACATGTCATTGTGACATATATATATATACATATATGTATAGTTTATACACTTCCACATAGTAAAATATCCTCTGATTCAATTGCCGGGTAAAGCCGGCTTCTGTGAAAAGACAGAAGCACCCGACATGAAATGACACTTGGTGTACATAGGGTTAACCATGTCTTTTCATGTCGTTTGCAATCTGATTTGCACAAACAATTACATCAGTCTATGTGTGCAAAATTTCACACCTGTAGGGGTTAATTAAAGGTGTAAATTCGTTGTAAAAAAACCGGACTTTTTTGCTACGAATTTACACCTTTAATTAACCCCTACAGGTGTGAAATTTTGCACACTTACACTCATGTAATTGTTTGTGCAAATCAGATATGAAACTACATGAAAAGACATGGTTAACTCTATGTAAACCAAGTGTCATTTCATGTCGGGTTCTGCATTTTCACAAAAGCCGGCAATTGAATTAGCGGCTATTATACTATGTAGAAGTGTATGAACTATAAATATAAATATATATATATATGTGTCACAAATTTAATGACATGTATATATATATATATGAGGTGTAAAATTGCTGAAAAAAAAATGCGTGGGCTCCCGCCCTATTTTCGCAACCAGACAGACAAAGCCAGTGAGTGGGGGCAGATAATAATAGCCCAGAGAGGGACCATTATTTTTGGCCCCCCCGGCTACTAACATCTGCCCCCAGACACCCCAGAAAGGGCAAATCTCTAATTAGAATTGCCCTTTCTGGCACTTTGCCCGTCTATTCCCATTGCCCTGTAGCGGTGGCGAATGGGTTAATAAGGGGTTAAAATGACCTTGCAATTGAAAGGTCACTTTAAGCCAGGTTAATAATTGAGAGCTGTCAATTAGACAACTATCAATTATTAATCCTATTGTATGAAAGAAAAATCAAACACACACACTTTAATAAAAAAGAAGTTTAATGAAATAATCACACAGTTTTTGACCATATTTTATTTTCCTGCTAAAACCATTTCCTGTAATAAAAATAAAATAATAAAGCAAAATTATTCTTACCAATCCGATGTACAGTCAGGTCCCACAGTGTAATCCTTCAGAAAGGGTTATGTTTACTGCAGGTACCGCAGCTAATGCTGCAGCCTCACAGTAAACCCCCAAATGAATGAGTTCCTCTCCTGGCTGACAGGAGAGGAAGTGGAAAGCTTAATTGATTGCTTTCCACTTTCACTTCAGGTCAGCCAGGGACACCATCAGTGACGTCAGAGGGAACTGATTAACAAAAATAGGGGATCCCCTCGAAAAAAAATTGGCGTGGGGTCCCCCCTATTTTTGTTAACCAGCCAGATGAAGCAGACCGCTGAGGCCTGGATTTTCAGGCTGTTAAGGAGCCAAGATCCATGGACCTTGCCAGCCTGATAATACCAGGCCACAGCAGTTTGCATATCTTGGCTGATTAACAAAAATAGGGGATCCCCTCGAAAAAAATTGGCGTGGGGTCCCCCCTATTTTTGTTAACCAGCCAGATGAAGCAGACCGCTGAGGCCTGGTTTTTCAGGCTGGTAAGGATCCAATATCGATGGACCTTGCAAGCCTGATAATACCAGGCCACAGCAGTCTGCTTAGCTTGGCTGGTTAACAAAAATAGGGGATCCCCTCGAAAAAAAAACGGCGTAGGGGTCCCCCTATTTTTGTTAACCAGCCAAGTAAAATGCAGACTGCTGCGGCCTGGTATTAAAAGACTGTCAAGGCCCATGGATTTTGGCCCTCAACAGCCTGATAATACCAGGCTACAGCAGCCCCACATTTGGCGCATCAAAAGATGTGCCAATTGTGGCACTTTACCCGGCTCTTCCCACTTGCCCTGTAGCGGTGGCAAGCGGGGTAATAAGGGGTTAATGTCACCGTTGATTGCACGGTGACAATAAGCCCGGTTAATAATGGAGAGGCGTCAATAAGACACCGATCCATTATTAATCCCAAAGTTATTAAATGCATAAAAAAAAGACAAAGCAAGAAAAAAGTATTTTAATGAAATAAAAGAGACAACACAGTTTTCATTTCTTTTATTGTACTCTCATTCCTGCGACGCCATCGATCTCCTGTAAAAAAAGAAAAAAAACAAACCAACAGTATACCACCTGTCCGACGCAGTCCATAACGACAGTCCCACGACGATCCAGCTCTACTACATCGCAATGACAGGCAGAGCCTGACATCCCGGCGCAGCACAGCTGCTTACCTGCTTCCCCGGCGGTGACGTCATCGGACTGACTGCTTTACGGCCGGGATTACCCAGCAGTCACTGCAGTTATCGCGAGAAACTGCATGTGACCGCCGGGGAGAAGAGGATGGCGGCCATGAAGCAGTCCAGGCCGTGACCGCCGGAGATCTTCTGCCAGGTAAGTGCCGCTGACTCCTGACAGACCCGACCGACGGATACTGACAGTGACAGACCCGACCGACGGACACAGACAGTGACAGTGACAAATCCGATTCCGGTATTCGATATGACGAAAATATCGGTATTCGGAATCGAAAGGCCGATACAGCTAATATCGGCCGATACCCGATATTTGCAGTATCGTATCGCTCAACACTAATCACCACCCCCATATGGTGAAGGGAAATATTGGACATGTTCAGTCTGTTCTCAACAGAATCCATGGTACAGGGACACTTGTGTAGCATGCGGTGCCCCCCACCTCTCCCTAGTCATTATATCAGGAGAAGAAAGTGCAGATCTCCCTACACAAAACGCTACAGGTAGCCCCCAGACACAACAGTCCACAGCTAGGGCTTCACAGGGGGGTGGTATAGCTACAGACACAAATGAGGAACCTCAGTGCCGAGCAGGGCTGCCAGCATGGAACCATGACACTGATCCACCGCAGCCTCAGCAAGGAAGTGGGAATTCCCCATGCAGCAAGACAACTTTAAAGCCCAAATCTCACCCAGTGTATGCACCAAGTACACCATGTCACTTCTTATCTGATGAAGATGAAGATGCAACGTCACACACGCTGCCCAATACTAGGGAAGAAAACACACAAGCACCAATAGAGCAGGGACAGGTAGAGGCACCATCCTATGAGCCCTTCATCCCAAGCCAGGTGATCAGTATGCTGCCAGACCCAGGGATACACCCAATGCTATTTTGCCAAAAAATGCAGCAGATCCAGCAGAAAGCAGCCTGGATTGATCTCTGGACCGAAATGGAAATAAAAGCAGGTGATGCATTCTGGTCAATTATGAGAGAACACTTCAAGCTTCCAGCAGAGTTAGATGCGTATGCCTGGGAGACAGGACCAAAGCTAATTGAGCAACTCAGAGAATGGGCCAAAAGCAGACTGACAGGACAAGCTCTCAGCCTACATGTCACGAGTCAAGACAAGACAGAGTCTGTGGAGAAGTTCCATGACAGAGTAATGCAAGTGTTTCAAGATTTGGGCCTCATTACCCATGATCAGACACACAGACGGATGTTGGCACAGGCCTTTGTGCATGGACTGAGAGAACCAATCAGAAAGCCACTGATAGTAGCTAGGCCTGAGTACAGGTCAATAGCAATGGACACCCTGCTCACAGTCGCAAAAGGGATAGAATCCCAACCAGGAGTGCGCAAAACAGCTCCCCTGATGGTGGTCTCAGAGCCAGATGGCCAACCACGTTTTAAAGACAGAAGAAATGTCAAGTGTTACAACTGTGGCAAGCTTGGCCATTACCGGAACCGCTGCAGAGAACCCCTACGACCCACCACTTTGTCTAGAGAAGCAAGCCAAGGAGAAAACAAAGAAAGCAGTGAAGAACCCCGTCCATAGGACAAGAGCACACCAAGTCCACAGGGAACCCCACCAGTGGGAACAATATCCTGAGAGTGGATGGCGTAGTCAGATCTTTTCTTGTGGAACTCCGCAACCTCACCTATCTATCAGAATCTTCTGCTTCCTGCATGGGAATTGATGGCCAAGTCAGACATTTCCAGATTATGAAGCCCCTGAGCGTGTGGACTCAGCCAGAACACTCCATCATGTCCCAGTTTGTTGTGTAAAAAACCTGCACCCTCAACCTATTGGGAGTGGACCTACTGCAGAAGCTGAAAGCGACCAGAGTGTTCCAGGAAGATGGGACCATGACACTTTCTTCACCCCTGACCCAAGAAGAAACAGGAACCTCAAACAACCACACTGCAGACCTATCACAGGAGGTGCTGGACATAGTACCAGAAAAGCCACTCCATCACCCAGGGTCAAGATGTCTCTGACCAACTGAAAGTCTAAGTGAGCTCGCCTAAGAAGACGGCCTAAGAACTTTGACATTGGCCAGGATATTCAACTCAAGAAGGACCCTATTCGCTTCATGGAATGGCAACACCTCATCCAGCTCTAACGCCAGAGGTTCATCTTTTGCAAGCACCAGGAGGTGCCCCCTGCAATCAAACAGTTCACCCAGGCCCTAGACTGGCAAAAGGCCACTCAGCTCTTCAAACTTGTGCACAAATATTGACCTGAGACCGAGCTGGAGAAAAAGAAACTACTGATGGCCCGTGCAGAGAAAAAAGCAGCCGTTTAAGGAAACGTCCCAACAAGAAGACCCCCTGTGACCAGAGCAGGTGCTAACACAGTGACTGTCTTGGTGGAGAACAAGAAAGCCAGCTGGTCGTCATCTCTCATGATGTGGATCCTAGTAGACGGCTTGTTTTCCCGCCAGCTCTGCACCAGCAGATGGGAGTCCCATGCCGCATACTGAAGGACAAGGCCAAACTGGGCTGCCTCGCCCATCGGAATCAATCCCAGTTTTCCACAGTGAAGAAAAAGACTGTAAACCCCACTGAGTTCAGAAGGGTGCAAGGCCTGGGCCCTGGAGGCCGCGAAAGAGGCTACAGTATTTGAAACCCCAACAGTGCTGAACCATCACACTCTGCTCTCAAGAGTCCCAGTCACCGCAACGGTATTCACGGTGATCAACCTGGCCAGTACCTTCTTCAGTGTTTCCCCTCCACCTGGAGGCCTGCTTTCACGCACCAGTGCAGTGCATATGGACAGTGTTGTCTCAAGGTGCTCAAAACAAGCCCTTCAAGTTTCACCAAGACAATGTCCTCCATCCTCGTCAACTGGATTGCAGAATATGCAAGAGTCACTCTTCTACAACACGTGGATGACTTTCTCTTTTGTGTGGTTGACATCGACACCTGCACAGTCTATTCCTTATCTCTCCTACTTTACCTGGAAGAACAGCAACGCAAGGTCTGGAAGAACAAAGTCCAGTGATGCCAGAAGCAAGTTACATCCCTGGGACACTGTATTGCCCACCAGACGAAACACATGTCAAAAGACTGGAAGACCACTGTGGAGAAGATGGCTCCCCCAACAACTCCAAGAATGCTGCAGGCTTTCCCTGGTCTAGTGTCGTATTGCAGAACCTGGATCCCTGATGCCTCAGTCCTAATGCAGCCTCTGTGCGCTTGCATCAACGCAACCCCGCTCCTTCTATCAGACGCAGCCTTCAACCCATTCAGGAGATTGGAAGAACTCCACAGTCTCAGCGCCAATACCAGGCCTACCTGACTATGAAAATTCTTTCCGTCTACCTGATGGAAGAAAGAAGGTCATGCTACTGGAGTCCTGGCACGGATTCACGGGGGAAAACAGAGACTTTTAGGCTGCCTCTCAGCCCGCTTGGATCCAGTTGCAAGAAGAGCACCCTCCTGCCTGATGGCAGTATCCGCAGCACACACCCTCCTGGACAAGGTTGCTGACATCACTCTTGGACAGCCACTGGAAACTCTCACTCCGCATGACATCTTGGCAATCTTCAATCAAGCTCAACCAACAGTAATCTCCCCACCGCCAGGCATCTTTGTGGCGCCTCTATTGCCTTTGTCTCATAATGTCACCGTCTCCAGACCTACAGTCCTCAGCCCGGCCACTCCACTCCCACTCCCAAGGGGGGATACTTGGATGGCTCCAGAAGAAGTTTCAACACAGGAAGTGCAGTGACCAGCAATCAAGAAATCCTGTGGTCCAGAAGTCTGTCACCTAGCCTGTCAGCCCAGGAAGCAGAATTGATAGCGCTGACGAAGGCCTGCCAGATGGCAGAAGGCAAGACTGCAAACATCTACACGGACTACAGGTACTCGCATGGCATAGCACACGACTTTAGACCTGTTATGATTTGGTAGCTGAGGAGTGCAGGTAAAAAGGCAATACACCAGAGCAGTTGGAATCTATGAGATTGCAGTACCCTGACTAACCACCACAACTAGAGGCAGCCGTGGAGCGTTCCTACGTTGGTCCTAGACGCCTCGTCACAGCCTGAGAAACTAATTACACCTAAAGATAGAAATAGAAAAGCTATCTGCCCCGGAGCAGAACCCCAAAGATAATAGAAAGCCCCCAAACATGTAATGGCGGTTAGACAAGAAGAAATACTGACACAGAAAGAAAATAGTATGAGCAAACGCTGGGGCCCAAACTAACTAAATAGAAAAGGATAGGAAGGGCACTTACTGCAATCCCAGAAAACCCTGAAAAGCACCAACTCTACTAATTTCAAAAACACCTGAGATCACACGACCTCTACCACCTAAATTAGTTCTCTGGTGTAACAAAATCAAAACAGCAGCCACTGGAAAAAGCAAAAGTACAAACATCAGTGGCTGAACTAAACTGAGAGGGCAAAAGCCCCCGGAGGGGACCCTGAAGGCCCCCACAGAAGTGCAGGACAAAATGCAAAAATCTAGCACAAAAACAAAAAGAAGAAAATGTCTTATCTGATAGCAGGAGATGCAGACACGACACAGCAGGCTACAAGGGAAACAGGATTCAAGGATTGAGACCAGAACAATTGATCACCGGCAACCCTGATGGGAAGGTGACTCCCTTATATAAGACCAGTCAGTAACACCTGATTCCCAATCCTCACAATCTTCACTGGACAGACCAGCACTGCTTGTAACCACCAGAGGGAGCCTCTGCTCAGAACTCATCTCAAGCCCATTCACAACATAGACCCATCTGGGCTACAAGGGACTTCATCACAGCAAACGGGACAACCGTGAAACATCATGGAGCCTTCAGGGACCTGCTGGGTGTACTCGAACTTCCAAAATGGTGGCAATTTGAAAAATCAAAGTGCATGGAAAACTGAAAACAGAAGAGGCATGAGGCAATAACATGGCGGACATGGCAGCCAAAGAAGCAGCCAAAGGAAGACAACATGGAGAAGTGGGAGAGGTCGTAGAGCCGGACGGCTACTACATGACGACTGAAGACAAGAAACCTGACAAAGAGACGTCCTGGAATCTGCTCAAGAAGTTACAAGACCAAGCTCCAAAAGGAGAAGAAGAGCTGAATGGGAAGAAAGCAACACGTGAAGAAGGAAGGCTATCAATAATAGACTTCAAACTCTGCCTACCACAAAGTATGCACCCTATGGTGGTCCAATGGGTACATGGACCCACATCCACATATCAAAGACACAGATGAATGATCTGATTGGTGCTTACTGGTTCGCTTCAGGGATCTCCACCCTAACAGCCAAATTCACCAGCAGCTGTCTGACCTGCGGCAAATGCAAGCTTGGACGTATGGAAGAAAGTCCCCCTCACCTCATCTGGAAAGACCACTCTACCAGCTTCAAAGGATCCAGATAGACCACATCCAGATATCGCCAAGTGAAGGATTCAAATACGCCATTGTGGTCAAAAGAAGTATTTTCAAGATGAACAGAAGCCTTCCAAGTCAGCAAAGACTACTGCCACGAAGCTACTTTCGGAAAATAGTGTGCAGATACGGGGTTCCAGAAATGATAGAAAGTGATCAGGGACCCGCATTCACAGCAAATCTGACACACAAGACCCGATTAGCAGTAGGGTCAGATCTAGGCCTACACACTCCTTACCAACCCCTGAGCAGCAGGAAGGTAGAAAAAAAACCTGAACGAAACACTTAAGAATAGAATGCTGAAAAATTGCCCAAGAGAAACGCAAACAATGGCATGACACACTCCCAATTGCACTGTTTAGCGTAAGGCACACTCCCAGAGACCCAGAAAAGCTGTTTCGTGCCTGCATCTTCTGCTAACAGATAAGACATTTTCTTCTTTTAGTTTTTTGGTGCTTGCAGTTTAGTTCAGCCACTGTTGTTTGTTCATTTGCCTTTTCCAGTTTTTTTTTCAGTGGTTGCTGTTTAGTTTTTGTTACACCAGAGAACTAATTTAGGTGGTAGAGGTCATGTGATCTCAGGTGTTTTTGTAATTAGTAGAGTTGGTACTTTTCAGGGTTTTTTTTGGGGTTGCAGAAAGTGCCTTTCCTATCCTTTTCTATTTAGGAAGTTTGGGCCCCAACGTTTGCTCATACTATTTTCTGTCTGTGTCTGTATTTCCTCTTGTCTAACCGCCATTACATGTTTGGGGGCTTCCTATGTTCTTTGGGGATCTGCTCCGGGCAGATAGCTTTCCTTTTTCTATCTTTAGGTGTAGTTAGCTTCTCAGGCTGTGACGAGGCGTCTAGGACCAACGTAGGAACGCTCCACGGCTGCCTTTAGTTGTGGTGGTTAGTCAGGGTACTGCAATCCCATAGATTCCAACCTCTCTGGTGTATTGCCTTTTTTGCCTGCTCTCCTCAGCTACCAAATCATAACACTTATGTAATTGAATTGGTCAAAAACTAATGTCCATTCTCGAGTTTTTTCTCTTCACTGCCAGATTTGATGATCCTGTCCAAGAGCCCCAGATGACACCAACCTCTGTGTAACTAGAGGGAAAGCCTGTTTGGATCCACGTATCGCATTGCAAGGAAGCTCCCGTACCAGGAGAGACACCTAAGCCATGAAGGATGTCGTGGATGCTCTGACTGACCAGACAGATGACCTACTTGATGAGTTCAAGGCCAGAGACCAAGTTAAAGCAGGATTTGAGTCACTATTGTCACTAGTAACTATAAACAAAAATGTTGATTGGATAAATTACATCTATTATAACCAGCAGAGATTTGTTAACTTCACCATAGATGCTGTAAAAGGTTTGGCAGCACAGTTAGGCCCCACTTCCATTATGGCATTCCAGAATAGAATGGCTTTGGATATGATTCTAGCTGAGAAAGGAGGTGTTTGCAAAATGATCAAAGACACCTGTTGCACCTACATCCCAGACAACACTGGCCCAAATGGTAAAGTCACAATGGCAATACAGAAACTTACTGAGTTATCAGAGGAACTGAAACAGAACTCAGGTGTCACTGACCCATGGGATCGATACTTTGGGTGGATGAGTGGGTGGCAGAAAATGTTGGCACAGGTTGAGACAGCCATTATGGGGGTTCTCATTTTTGCATTAATTACTGGTTGCTGTGTAATTCCTTGTATCCGCAGGAAAATGGAAAAAACTGTTCAAGAGACAACCAATTTGATGCCACTCACCATCTTGGACCTCGCACCAGTCCGGATGGAACTGCCTGGCTTGACCAGATCTCCGAACTACCTCCAGACTGAGAATACACATCCTTGATGAAACATCCTATCAACTATGAGATTATGATTGCAAACACAAACCCCCGACAGGGACAGTCCTCCTGACCGCCCATTTGCGAAAAGTCTGTATTCGGTGGGGGAGGCATGCGCTAGGGTGTCTCAACTCGCCGGCAGCACAAAAGAGTTGCAGCGCTTTGGGCCAGGAGCAGGTTTTTAGGGCAAGTGGTATCTAAGGGGGGACTGTCATGGAAATATATATGTATTCCATATATTCAAAGTATATTCACATATATGTATTCACAGTTCACAGTTAGATAGATCTCACTTGCTAAAAAACCCTGTGCTCACATATTTCTAGGCCAGCTATAATCAGTCGTTTTAAAGAAATCTGGCCTTCTTAAGGAACAAGTACATGAAGTACAAAAAAGTCTTATTAGATATCTGTTGTTTACATTATAGTCATGCAAGACAACTAGGTCACAAGAATATAAAACAATAATTCTGCAACTTCAGCTCTTTTTATCATGATTATCATAATTATCATACTTACACTAGAACAGCCAATAATCTAGCAGCTCTTAATTGTATGTTAATTGACTAACCAGCCCCTTTTTGTAAATGTATAAAACCTTGAATGAATAATAAATGTATGTCTTTGACGAACTGTTATACTGACACTTGCGTTGTGGACAGTTTTCATTTCGTTCTGAGCGCTCAAAGAAGACATTAAAATAGAGATTTGGAGAAGCAAGCAGCAAACATGGAAGGATGTATTTATCCTAATTACATTTCCATATCAGGAGTCACTACCTTCCACCTTCCAAAAATGTCTCTGGTACTCGTGGTCCTACCGCGGGCTTTGTTCCGTGTGGCCACTGCCTCGCTTGCGCCAATGCCCTGCGTTACACGAATTTCTCTTCCTCTGGTGGTGATAAAACTTTTGATATTCGCCAGCGTATATCCTGCGGGAGTTCAAATGTAATATACTATGCTACGAGCGGCTGTCCGAGGATATATGTTGGCCTCACCACCAGGGAATTGAGAATACGTATTAGGGAACACGTAAGGGACATTTGCGCAGCGAGGACCATTTCTGATCCTTCGGACCTAAAGACGATTCCTCGTCACTATAAATACCATCACAACTGTGACGCATCCTCTTTCAAAGTTCGTGGAATCGATATTCTACACCTTGGTGTCAGAGGAGGGGACTATAAAAAAATCCTGGCCCAAATGGAGGCCCGTTGGATCATTCAGTTGGACACAATGGTGCCCAATGGCCTTAATGAATCTTTAAGTTTTGCCTCTTTTTTATAAATTGCTTTTCCTTCTGAGTATCCCCTATTTTGGTTCCTTTTGATGTCTTCTTGATTTTAATATTTGTTTTTAATATATATCTTTTACAGTTGTGTTTTTGTCTACACCTAACTCGTCATCTGGCTTTCTACCTCCGTCCCGTTCATTCCTGAATCATTAAAGAAATAAAGAAGAGAGAACAAAGCTGTAATATATGTGTGTGGAGCCCAGCTGTGACTGGATCCATATCTTCCAGAAGGATGCACTAAAGGAAGATCCCACTAGAGGTCACTATACACACACACATCTCAGCTTACCTAAAAGACCAGTAGAGGGAGCTGTGTTAGGCATATAAAAACCAGTTTTAGTTTCAGTTTGCCTCAGAAGAAGAAGATCGCAGATGAGATACAGACAGCCTCAGACAGAGACAGATCTCAGATCTCCTCAGGACACCAGAGGAGAGGAGTTTAGCTCAGAGAGCTAGTGCAGAGCTGTTCAGTCAGTTCAACTTGAGCTTAAGTGGAGGCTAGTACGAGTGAAAAGGGAAATCACTCTAGCCTAGTCAGAGCTGATTCTGAAGTGTAGCTCATGAGGAAGCGTGCCGACGCTTAGAGAGCGGCAAAGAGGCAGCACACCAACTGCCAGCGTGTGTGATTTTAATAGGACCCAGGTAGGCCGAAGGCAAGTGGAAGTGGAGGAATCCGTGAGCATTAATAGCTCCCCTCAGCAAGAAATACCGGACGCCGGGTCCCGAGCCTATAAGGATCTCTACGACCTATTAGGAGAACACCGGAGTTCCTGGAGGACTACAAGTCCCAGGAGTACCACAGAGTTGACACGTAGCCGGATCAGGAGAACGGAGTCGGCCTGATCAGCCATAAAAGACCCTGTTCTGCCAGATAGCAGGTCCACCACCAAGTCAGCCAGGTACAGAACGGAGACCAAGTTAAACCTAGCTACAAGCAGGTCAGGACTTTATGATATAACGACAGAGGACAGGAGGCCATACACCTACCAGTGGAGGAATCCGGATGTGCATCCTTCGCCCTGCCGTGCTCCGGGGAGTACCTGCCATTTCTACAGTAAAGGTACCAAACTGACTTTTGTGTGTGTCTCCCTTATTGTCTCTGACGGCGGGATCCCCATCTGTCCTGCATCCTCATATTTCTATCTGCCCTGGAAGGACACTGTCTTACTTGTAGAAGACCTACCATCTAGCTGCCCAACACCATCCCTTCCAGAGTATGTGCATAGCAGCGCTGGTCCCCCCTGACCAGATACTACAAGTGGCGTCACGACAAACTATACGAACACTCCATCATCCCCTGTAAATATCCCACATTACGGTGAGCGCCCAGGGCACGGACCGAGCTGTGCTACCCGTGACATCCCCCATAGACATCAACGGGCTCGGTGCCGAGTACCCCAAAGCCCTGGAACGTGCGCATCATCTTATCTTGGCGTCACGAACAGGATTTCGTGCCTGCAGCAACGGAGTAATTTGTGCCCGTTGCCACCGGGTACTGTGTGCCTTGCAAAAAGACTGTTGTATATAGTGGTGAAGATTTCCCGCCATTTGCCGCCATTTACAGCGTCCCGGCGCGAAAACTAGTGGGCGTACCTGCAAAAGCGCGCTGAGTCCTGAACACACCCCCAACGCTGACGCGGCGGCAGGTCCTGTGGAGAGCTTCAGTGAATGCTCTGACGTCAGAGCGCCAGCGACACAGGTCCTTTCTCCACCGCTGTGCCTGCAGAGCTGCAGCCTTCAGAGAAGGTAGGCCACGATTAACTAGGGGGGCGCAGATGTCGTAGCAGCAAGACGACAGCGCGGCCCAGGCCGACGACCCCAATGACTTACCACTTGGCGCTGCAGCGCAGGATAGAAATCCGGGCCCCTCACCTGGTCCTGTGGTCCCAATAGTACCGCTAACGCTGCCATACATGCCTGGAGCAAAGTGGCTCCCTCAATAAAGCGGCAAGCCAGACACGCTGCCCGGGTTCAAGCGAAAAATATGCAGCATAATGGACATGTACCCTATGACAGAAAAGCAAAGAGCTGCAGTGTTAGTGGGACAATTAACTGGTGCTGCAGAGAGAGAGGTAGAGACTTGGACAGCTGCAGACCAGGAGTCAGTGCATGCAATTTTTTTTAAAGCTACAGACTATCTTTGAGGACCGCACTGAAACAGATCTCCGGATGAGTTTTTATCAATGTTCCCAGAAATCAGATGACAGCATTAGGGACTATGCTTGCCGGCTACAAGGGGCCCTGCGAGCTCTTAAACAAGTTAACCCTATAAGTGTCACCGACGAAAATAAAATGTTAAAGGAACAATTTGTACGGGGACTGAGGTCCCAAGCGGAAGGCAGGACTGTGCACTGGTGGTCCTTGGATCATCCTGATGCTACCTTTGATGCCCTTAAGGATATGGCTATAAAAGGACTGCGACCTCTGGAAACACCCGAGATGGCAACCCAGTGTCATCCGAGTGAAACCACCCTAAAGCCAGCAGCATCCACCTTTTCCCCGCTGGTTGCAGAAGCCAAAACGCAGGAGGCGCCCCCTACTGAGCTGGACTGTCTGCGCTCAGAAGTGCGCCAGCTGACCAAAAACCTGGCCACTGTAATGAGTGCCCTGCAATTGCCGACGAAAGAAGAAGGAAAGATCTTGCTGGCTGACTGCCCGGAGGATGTCCCTTGGATGCGCCGGAGGAAAGGGAGGACGTCGCCCCATTGGAGGAGGACAACACCACCCCCAGGAAGGACCCGTGACCAGCATCATCCTCGCCGAGAGATCATCTGCTACCGCTGCCATAGGGAAGGTCACCCAGCACGTCTGTGTCCTTTAAAAGGGCAAATCCTGGGTCCGAGGGCCAACACCCAGGAATAGACTCCTCAGGCCCCTCAGACTGGAACCGCAGGTTTGTGGGAGGAAGACCATACCTGTCCATCATACTGGACGGGATCGCAATCCCTGCCCTGCTGGACACTGGATCTCAGGTAACCATTATACCTGATGTTCTCTACAATAAGTACTGGTCCAGTGACAGTCTCCAACCCCCAAACCCTGACTTTGCCGTATACGCCTCTAATGGTCTCCCTCTTGAACTACGGGGGGCTAAAGATGTAGACGTGAAAGTGGGGAGAGTGGAGCTAAAGAATCATGGACTTCTTGTAGTAAAGACTGTTAATGAAGAAAATGGGTTGAATGTGGTCTTAGGCACTAACATTATTAGTAACTGTTTGGAGGAGGTTGTGTTTTTACTCCAACAGCTTGCCGAAATCGCTAGACCAAGGCAAAAAGGAGAGATCCGGAGGGAGATCCGAACCCTGATGTGCCAGCAGCAAGTGAAACTGACCGGTGGTGAGATTGGTAATGTACGGGTAACAGACCCGAATCCCATTGTGATACCCCCGATGAGTGAAATGCTTATTTGGTGTAGAGCAGCAATAGGTCTGAGAGGACAGAGCTACCAAGCAGTAGTAGAGCCCCATTGTTCAGAACACAGACCTACACTCTTGACTGCCAGAGGGGTAGTGGAGGTACATAATGGGAAGGTGCCAGTGCGTCTTCTCAACTGGGGAGAGGATGAAGTCAAATTACCACGTTATGCCACTGTTGCAAAGTTACATGCTGTGGATAATAACTCCATTCACCCGGCGGAGCCCTTAACCTCCCCACAACCAGTGGAGGATAACGGTCCGACCACCCAGGTGGAGGATTGGTGTCAGCAGCTCCATGTTGGGACAGACACCACTCCAGCCCACCAGAAACAAGGAGTATACCGAGTAGTTCAGGAGTATGCACAGGTGTTCAGCAAACACCCACTCGACTTTGGGACAATTAAAGGGGTTCAACATCACATCCCCACAGGCAATCATCCTCCCATCAAAGAACGGTACAGGCCTATACCACCAGCACACTACCAGAAAGCCAAGGAGATGTTGCGTGATATGAAGGAAGCAGGGGTGATAAGGGATAGTTGCAGTCCCTGGGCAGCGCCTCTAGTCTTAGTCAGGAAGAAGGATGGAAGCATGTGAATGTGTGTAGATTACAGACAAATAAATCGCATTACACATAAAGATGCATACCCATTACCACACATTGAGGAATCCTTAGCTGTACTAAAAACTGCTAACTACTTCTCCACCCTTGACCTCACTAGTGGGTACTGGCAAGTAGCTGTGGCTGAGGAGGATCGGGAGAAGACGGATTTCACCACACCGATGGGACTCTGTGAGTTTGACAGAATGCCGTTTGGACTCAGCAGTGCCCCTGGCACGTTCCAGAGGGTGATGGAGAGCTGCCTGGGGCATCTCAACTTTGAAACTGTGTTGCTGTACCTGGATGACATCATAGTGTACTCCAAAACGTATGAAGATCACTTGAAGCATTTGGCAGAGGTATTTGAGTCACTGTCCAAGTACGGGATGAAACTGAAACCTTCAAAGTGCCATCTGCTCAAACAGAAGGTACAGTATCTGGGACATATCTTCAGCTCTGAAGGAGTAGCGCCAGACCCTGAGAAGATCACCGCCATCCAGAAATGGCCGGAGCCGAAAAATCTCAAGGAGGTGCGACAGTTCCTAGGACTGACAGGATACTACCGGAGGTTTGTAAAAGATTACACCAAGAAAGCAGCCCCTCTGCAAGACCTCCTGGTGGGACAGTCCCTCAAGAGCAGAAATTCTCCCTTCCACTGGGGTAAAGAACAGGCAGAAGCATTCAAGGAAATGAAGGAGATCCTGACAGGTGATGAGATCCTAGCTTACCCTGACTACAGCCAGCCGTTCCTGCTGTATACTGATGCCAGCAATGAAGGATTGGGAGCAGTCCTCAGTCAGAAGCAAAATGGCCTGGAGAAAGTCATCGCCTATGCTAGCAGGAAGCTCCGCCCGACCGAGAGGAACCCAGAGAACTATAGCAGCTTCAAGTTGGAGTTCCTGGCACTGGTCTGGGCCATCACGGAGAGGTTTAAACACTACTTGGCCTCCAGCAAGTTTACTGCCTACACTGACAACAACCCCTTAACGCATCTTGAAACAGCCAAGCTGGGAGCCATGGAACAACGATGGATGGCTCGACTGTCAAATTATCAATTCACAATTAAGTACCGGACGGGCCGCAAGAATGCCAATGCTGATGCCCTGTCCAGGATGCCTCATGAATCAGACACTGAGGAGGAAGTGGATAATCTGGAAGAGATTGAATTACCTGCCTTTCACCGGAATGGGGTGATCTACGAGCAACAAGCCAGCAGGAGATAGCGTGGTAAGACGTTGAATCCTTTACCTCACCACAGCTGGAAAGAGACTCAGGACAGCGATCCAGTGGTCAGCCGTATCAAGGAGCTGATAACCCAGGAAGGTTCCTCCTTGGAGAAAGACGCACCTCTACCAGCAAGGCAGCTGTGGAATGAGAGAAGCCGGTTGTTCATCTACCGTGAGAAACTGTGCAGGAGATACGTCAACCCGAGGACCCATGAAATGATCTGGCAGATAGTAGTTCCCAGAGCAGACATCCAGATGGTGTTAAGGTACTGCCACACTAAGCTATCCCGCTAGCGATCTCGTTAGCGTTGCATACTAATGAGATCGCTAGCGGGATTGTTTCTATATCGCTAAATGCTACCGCATTTAGCGATATAGTTAACGACGCTATCGCCGTTAGCGATCTTCTTAACGACTTTAGCGGTACAAAAGTACCGCTAAATCGCTAAGAAAAGGTGCCACACAGCGATTAGATACTTACCCAGCGGGAGCGCCGACGAGAAAATAGGGTCCGGAGCGATTCCAGCGACGAGCGAGATCACAGCAGGAAGCTCGTCGCTGGAAGCTGCCGCACTGAACAATATCGCTAACGGGATCGCTAAATAGTGACGTTTTTTAGCGATCCCGTTAGCGATATTGTTTAGTGTGGCATACCCTTTAGAAGCCTACCACGATCAAGCGGGACACTTTGGCTGGAAAAAGCTGGAGACCCTGTTGAAGTGTCGGTTCTACTGGGTAGGGATGCGCAGCTCCATCGAGAAGTGGTGCCGGAACTATGGACCCTGTGGCCTCAGACGAAAAGACTACAGCAGTCAGAAGGCACCCCTGCAGCCCATCCAGACGACTCGTCCTTTGGAAATCGTGGCCCTGGACCATGTTAATGCCCTGACTATGGTGGATCACTACTCCAGATTCCTGGTGGTCGCCCCTGTCAAAGATCTGACGGCAGAGACAGCAGCAAAGACGTTCCAGACTCATTTCTGTAGACCACACGGATATCCGGAGCAGGTGCTAACTGATCAAGGCCCAGCCTTTGAGGCCGAATTATTCAAAGAGTTCTGTCACTTGTACGGGTGTAAGAAGATAAGAACTACACCGTACCATCCCCAAACCAATGGACTTTGTGAAAAGATGAATCACATCGTCATTGACTTACTGAAAACTGTACCACTGGAGGAAAGAAATCGGTGGCCAGACTTGCTACCTGACCTGGTAGATATGTACAACCATATACGGTGAGTTCCACCAACTGCACCCCAGCCTATCTCATGTGGGCAAGACCAGGAAAGCTGCCCATGGATCTAGAGCTTGGAGTTGTAGAACCGGAAGCGGATGTAACTACTGGAGACTGGGACACAAACAGACAGGAACAGTACAGAAAAGTACAGACCTGTGTTGAGGAAAGTCTCAATCGAGTAAGGGATAAGCAAGAAGATCGTTACAATAAAAGTGCGCCAGCTGAACCTTTCGCACCTGGTGAAATCGTACTAAAAAGAAAGAGGAGATTACACAAACTCGACGATCAGTGGAAAGAGAGCCCTACATCATACAGAGTTCAAGGTTTGATAACAAGAAAACGTGCATCATAAGCAAGGATGGAGGAAAAACTACTGCAACCGTGTCCAGAGACCATCTAAAGTTGTATCCGGACCCATTAAAGCTTTGTGAGGAAGAACCTGTTGTCAATCAGGAAGAGAGTGATGAAGCAGTCATACATACAGATTTGGGAGATTTACCCGCAGATTGGCCCAGAATTGGAGAAGCTGTAATCATTCCTGTGCTTCAATTTTATCAACCGCAAGAAGAATCTCTACATCCAGTTGCACCAATTGTTGCAGTAGAGCCAGTTCCAGAAGGACCTGTTCCGGCAGAACCTCAACCAGTGGAACCCCAAGAAGCGGCACCACAAGAAGCGGAATCCCAAGGAATTGAATCTCAGGAAGAAGAGTCCACTGGCGAAACGGAACCGCATCGCCCAGTCGCTGACATGCTTGCCAGATCCCTAGAGAGGTGGAGGCAGATTTATAGTTTGCCAGTACGTAGGACAGACAGGGTAACTGACACCTCACCTACCACTACACCACGTAGGTCAGTACGTATGACAAAGGGGCAATTACCTGTTAGGTATAGAGAGTAGAACCTAACTCATGTAAATAATTATCTATGACCACTGTACATAAATGTATAATGTATATATTTTTGCTAATAATATGTTGTATAATACCATTATTTATTAACCTGTTTTCTCTTATAATCTTGGAACAAGAGGAATGGACATTATTTCTACTTGTTTCCTCCACCCCTATTTGAGCATCCTTTCCAAAAGAGACTGGGACTTTTATGGTTGCTCAAAGTCTTCAATCCCTCATTGTACATAATTGTTCAGTTACCGTTTATGCAACAGTTCAAGAGTACCTTACCTCCTGTAAAGGAAGAATTGTTTTGATATGTTATTGTTCTGTTACCTGTTTTTGTATTTCAGCCCCAGAGTGCTGAGTTCTACTAGGGGGAATGTGGAGCCCAGCTGTGACTGGATCCATATCTTCCAGAAGGATGCACTAAAGGAAGATCCCACTAGAGGTCACTATACACACACACATCTCAGCTTACCTAAAAGACCAGTAGAGGGAGCTGTGTTAGGCATATAAAAACCAGTTTTAGTTTCAGTTTGCCTCAGAAGAAGAAGATCGCAGATGAGATACAGACAGCCTCAGACAGAGACAGATCTCAGATCTCCTCAGGACACCAGAGGAGAGGAGTTTAGCTCAGAGAGCTAGTGCAGAGCTGTTCAGTCAGTTCAACTTGAGCTTAAGTGGAGGCTAGTACGAGTGAAAAGGGAAATCACTCTAGCCTAGTCAGAGCTGATTCTGAAGTGTAGCTCATGAGGAAGCGTGCCGACGCTTAGAGAGCGGCGAAGAGGCAGCACACCAACTGCCAGCGTGTGATCTTAATAGGACCCAGGTAGGCCGAAGGCAAGTGGAAGTGGAGGAATCCGTGAGCATTAATAGCTCCCCTCAGCAAGAAATACCGGACGCCGGGTCCCGAGCCTATAAGGATCTCTACGACCTATTAGGAGAACACCGGAGTTCCTGGAGGACTACAAGTCCCAGGAGTACCACAGAGTTGACACGTAGCAGGATCAGGAGAACGGAGTCGGCCTGATCAGCCATAAAAGACCCTGTTCTGCCAGATAGAAGGGCCACCACCAAGTCAGCCAGGTACAGAACGGAGACCAAGTTAAACCTAGCTACAAGCAGGTCAGGACTTTATGATATAACGACAGAGGACAGGAGGCCATACACCTACCAGTGGAGGAATCCGGATGTGCATCCTTCGCCCTGCCGTGCTCCGGGGAGTACCTGCCATTTCTACAGTAAAGGTACCAAACTGACTTTTGTGTGTGTCTCCCTTATTGTCTCTGACGGCGGGATCCCCATCTGTCCTGTATCCTCATATTTCTATCTGCCCTGGAAGGACACTGTCTTACTTGTAGAAGACCTACCATCTAGCTGCCCAACACCATCCCTTCCAGAGTATGTGCATAGCAGCGCTGGTCCCCCCTGACCAGATACTACAAGTGGCGTCACGACAAACTATACGAACACTCCATCATCCCCTGTAAATATCCCACATTACGGTGAGCGCCCAGGGCACGGACCGAGCTGTGCTACCCGTGACATCCCCCATAGTACCCCAAAGCCCTGGAACGTGCGCGTCATGTGATTCTCTAATGTATTAATTCTTGTGTACCCACTATTTGTTGCACTTTGACAACTCTGATCGATATATGATGCAAAAAAAAAAAATCTTGCTTTGTATTTCTGCATATATGATTGTAAACCAGTTTTTTCATGATGTATGTAGTGCTTACTGCCATAAATGGAGTCCCGGGAGTGCGCATGCCCCGCTGTGATCTGAGCGATTGCCGCTGTGATGGGGCGTCTTTTTGTGTCCGGAGAGCGCACGGGCCCTTTGACCGATGCGCACCCCTGGAGACATGACGCCGCCGTCGCTGTGGGTTTGCCCGGCTCCAGCGATGCATGCGCCGACACACCGTTCTCCATTGGCTAAATCTGATCATGTGATCAGGGAAGGGGAGGTATAAGAAGGTCCTTTGTGCATTATATCACTATCCCCTTGAAAAAGTGGCATGCTAGCCACGAAACGTGCGTTGGGGTGACATCTGTGAGCGTGGTGACTGCATTCCTGTGTTACTTTTGTATTGGTGAGCATGGCTTCTTGCTGAATTAGGCAGCGCTGCACAGTCTATTGCTGACCTGAATATATACCAATGTTTTTGATTTTTTTTTTTTGAAGCTTGTTCAGGCACTTTGTGGTTAACATGTAGGTAGCTACAGCACCGCATTTCTTTTTCCCACTGCGGGAGGTGCTCCATATGACTCCCTGTTTGGGGCTACCATTTGTTTATTCCACTGCCACTGTTATTAATGTCACTTGATATTAACAGGAACCCATTCCCCCTGCATATGCATCCGTCCTATGTATGTGTTTCTTATGTCTTTTTCATATGATCTTGTGTTACTTTTTATACGATTTATATAAATAAATATTTACTATTTTTTGCTAAAAAATCCTTTTTCACCAGTGACTCCTATTTTCTCCTTTATGTCATGTTACAGAGGACGCAACATATTTTTTGAGTAGAGATTGATGAAACACATTACGGATCCTAAAACAGAGGCTGGACATACATCTGTCTGGGATGATTTAGTGAATCCTGCTTTGAGCAGGGGGTTGGACCAGATGACCCAGGAGGTCCCTTCCAACTCTACCATTCTATGATTCTATGAAGTGGGTGGCCAAGCAAGGCGAAATGCTATGGGACTGACGACGGTCTCAATCTTATATGGACCGATGAACCTGGGACCCAGTGTCCAAGCGGGAACCTTCAACTTATTGTTCCTTGAGGACAACCCCACCAAGTCACCAACACACAGGTCCGGACCCACCAAACGTCTTCGAACAGCCAGCCACACTCTTATATTTGGACCCCATCTTCCTCAAATTATCAAGAACCCCTTGCAACACAGACATAATTAATGCCGAAAATCTTTCTTCTTCAGGTATTTCCACATAACGATTCCTATTAAATGAGCTGAACTGAGGATGGAACCCGTACGCCCAGAAAAACGGGGACTTACCAGTAGACTCATGATGATTATTTACCGCAAATTCAGCTAGAGTTAAGTAGGTAACCCAGTCCTGATTCTCAGACACAAGACACTTAAGATAAGTCTCAAGATTCTGGTTAACCGGTTTAGTTTGCCTATTAGGCCGGGATCACACATGCGAGAAACACGGACGAGTCTCGCATGTGAAATCCCAGCTCTGGGGCCGGCACTCGGGAGTGGAGTGTATGGCTGCACGTATTTCTATGCAGCCGCTCGATCCACTCCCGGGTGCCGGCGCCAGAACTGGGATTTCACATGCGAGACTCGTCCGTGTTTCTCGCATGTGTGATCCCGGCCTTAGACTGCGGGTGAAATGCTAAAGAGAATGACAGATGGATCCCCTAACGAGTGCAAAACGCCCTCCAAAATTTGGAAATAAACTGCACCCCCAGTCAGAAACAATATCGGTAGGGATCCCATATAATTTTACAATCTCTCTGATAAAAATTTGCGCCAAAGTCTTGGCGTTAGGTAAAGCGGAAAGCACAATAAAAATGTGACATTTTACTAAATCTGTCCACCACCACCAAAATTTCAGTATTACATGCCGACAAGGTTAGATCAGTGATAAAACTGACTGACGAATGAGTCCAAGGTCTACTGGGAATCGCCAATGGTTGGAGAGACCCAGACGGACGAGTATGAGAGGTTTTAGAACGCGCACAGACACTGCAGGTGGCTACATACTCCCGGACATCCTAATTTATCTTTGACCACTAAAAACGGTGACTAAGAAGATCTGTGGTGGCTTTATTACCAGGTTGTCCAGCCAAGACCGAATCATGATGTTCACTAAGAACTCTTAGACGGAGATTCATAGGTACAGTTTCCCTAACGGACAGGTAGCAGGGTCATCCCTCTGTGCCTTAACAACCTCTCTTTCTCAAGATTGGGCATATAGAAGCTATATCCACCCCTTTTTATAGTATAGGAATCGGTTCACAATTATCTCCACCTCCAGGAAAACAATGATATAAGGCATCCTCCTTAATGTTCTTGTTTCCCTGCTTATATGTGACAAAAAAGTTAAACCTGGCGAAGAACAATGCCCATTTTGCCTGTCGAGGCGTTAGATGTTTAACAGATTCTAGATATACAAGATTCTTATTATCCGTCATTACCATAACCGGATGAACTGCCTGTGACACATTGCACAGGGGAAGGGTGTGTCGCCCTCACTCACCTCTGGGGTGGGGAGAGAAGGACCCAGTAGGATCGGCTCTCTGGCGCCACCACTTGCCCCAGGTCATTCAGGGAACTGCACCGAGGGCAAATAGTTGTCGGAAAGGATTCCCTTATAGGTACGAGTTATTGAGGCGCTACCAGTGAGGGGGGATATATATCACCAGTGCAGGCTGGGGATATATATATATATATATATAAACTTCCCAGCCATCACTTCCAGAGTTCCTCACTAACACAGTACGATATGCTGCCACCAGTTCCTCGTTCGACATAAGCCCTGTCCAACAACAGGCTTATATCAGGTCAGAAACCAACCTGGGTGGCATATAATAACCAACGGAGCGTGCGGACGTGGGGATTTGTGTATCGAGATAAAAGAGCAGCCCAAGATTAATTTTATATTTAATCACCGAAAAGGCGCACTAGGAAATGCAGATTATATATATACAGTCATGGCCAAAAGTTTTGAGAATGACACAAATATTATATTTTCACATGATCTGCTGCCCTCTGGTTTTTATGTGTGTTTGACAGATGTTTTATCACAGACAGAAATATAATTGTAAACATATGAGTAACAAAAGCTTATATTGACAGTTAGAATGAGTTAATGCAGCAAGTCAATATTTGCAGTGTTGACCCTTCTTCTTCAGGACCTCTGCAATTCTCCCTGGCATGCTCTCAATCAACTTCTGGACCAAATCCTGACTGATAGCAGTCCAATCTTGCACAATCAATGCTTTCATTTTGTCAGAATTTTTAGGTTTTTGTTTGTCCACCCGTCTCTTGATGATTGACCACAAGTTCTCAAAGGGATTAAGATCTGGGAGTTTCCAGGCCATGGACCCAAAATCTCTATGTTTTGTTCCCTGAGCCATTTAGTTATCACCTTTGCTTTATGGCAAGGTGCTCCATCATGCTGGAAAAGGCATTGTTGATCGCCAAACTGCTCTTGGAGGGTTGGGAGAAGTTGCTCTTGGAGGACATTCTGGTACCATTCTTTATTCATGGCTGTGTTTTTAGGCAAGACTGTGAGAGAGCTGATTCCCTGGCTGAGAATCAACCCCACACATGAATGGTTTCAGGATGCTTAACAGTTGGCATGAGACAAGACTGGTGGTATCGCTCACCTTGTCTTCTCCGAATGAGGCGTTTTCCTGATGTCCCAAACAATCGAAAAGGGGATTCATCAGAGAAAATAACTTTACCCCAGTCCTCAGCAGTCCACTGCCTGTACCTTTTGCAGAATATCAGTCTGTCCATGATGTTTTTTCTGGAGAGAAGTGGCTTCTTTGCTGCCCTCCTTGAGACCAGGCCTTGCTCCAAGAGTCTCCGCCTCACAGTGCGTGCAGATGCACTCACACCTGCCTGCTGCCATTCCTGAGCAAGCTCTGCACTGCTGGTAGCCCGATCCCGCAGCTGAAACATTTTTAAGAGACGGTCCTGGCGCTTGCTGGTCTTTCTTGGGGGCCCTGGAGCCTTTTTGGCAACAATGGAACCTCTCTCCTTGAAGTTCTTGATGATGCGATAGATTGTTGACTGAGGTGCAATCTTTCTAGCTGCGATACTCTTCCCTGTTAGGCCATTTTTGTGCATTGCAATGATGACTGCACGTGTTTCTTTAGAGATAACCATGGTTAACAGAAGAGAAACAATGATGCCAAGCACCAGCCTCCTTTTAAAGTGTCCAGTGGTGTCATTCTTACTTAATCATGACCGATTGATCTCCAGCCATGTCCTCATCAACACCCACACCTGTGTTAATGGAGCAATCACTGAAAAGAGGTTAGCTGGTCCTTTTAAGGCAGGGCTGCAATGATGTTGAAATGTGTTTTGGGGGATAAAGTTCATTTTCTAGCCAAATATTGACTTTGCAAGTAATTGCTGTTAAGCTGATCACTCTTTATAACATTCTGGAGTATATGCAAATTGCCATTAGAAAAAGTGAAGCAGTAGACTTTGTAAAAATTAATATTTGTGTCATTCTCAAAACTTTTGTCCATGACTGTATATATATATATTATATATATGAGCAAATATATACAATCAGGAGTGTAGTACAAGGGTAGGGCACTAGGGTAGAGGGAGGCGCTGATGGATCACAGGTCCAAATCTTTCCTTGGCTGCGTCAGCTAACGGTCCCCTGCCAGTAGAAAAACGAAGTCCAAAATGAGGGGCTGCCTTATAGCTCCTAGGCTGCTCCCTCTCACACTCTGCACCCACCCCTGGGCTGGGCCGCCTACCTCCTCCCATATCTGAGAGTATGATTTTTCCAGCCAGAATCGAGGATGGCCCATAACTTTCAGCCCGTAGCTCAAATTGGTCGGTGGCATGGCCACTGAGTTCCACTGGATTTTAGGTATGCAGGGAGAACAGATATGGCTACTGTATTTAATTCCTGGTAGCTATGCTTCATAATTCAATAACGCAGAGTGCTAGGGGTGGCTGGATGTTATGGGCTTGTGGGGGAAGGAATGCCGATTCCGATAATGTGCTCGGCTAGGCTCAGAGATATTGCATTCTGTTATTATAGGTCATTTTCTAGATTCTATATCTCAGAGCCTTGCACTGGTTAGCCTGGGATCTGTTGTGCCACTATGTCTCCATGGGCTTGAATGAACAAAGAGAGCCAGTTGGCTGCAGCTGTACAAGAGTTCACACCCTTGTGATAATGGCTGGGGACACATTGTCTATGCCTTTTGGGCCACCCTGGAGAGAGGCTTCAAAAGACTTCTTCCTAGAGTTAATTAAAGAAAAACATTGTTCCTAGGGAATCCCACGGGTGGGGGGCTGAGTTTGGGAGCAAGCATTTTGGGGCCACAGCATCTGATAAAGAATTCCATCAGATACAAAAATTATATCAAGTAGATATCATTTACCCATATCTCACACTGCCCCTCCAAAAAATGACACCACTCTTCAAAGGCCCATTTGATTGCCGAGTTCCCTGTTACCAATGTCATACTTCTCTTCACAGATGACAGTTTTTTAGAAAAGTATGCACATGGACACAATTTACCAGTAGACACACCCTGTGAAAATACAGCCCTCACCCCCTCTTCAGAGGTGCCAACTTGTACAATAAAAGGCTGAGTGACGTCCGGCTGCATGAGGATCGGTGCAGATGCAAAAACATCCTTCAAGGTATAGAATGCCTCCCTGGCAGGACTGGACCAATTAGAAAAGTTTGTCCCTTTCCTGGTCATATTCGTCAGAGGTTTGGCCACTAACGAAAAGCTTTTGATGAACTTACGATAGTAGATGGCGAAACCCAAAAACATTTGTAACCCCTTCAAATCTTCAGGACTATCCCAATCCAGGACCTTGATTTAGCTCCTGAATCCGTCCTAAGTCTGTACCCTAATACACCAACCAGACTAACAAAGTAATACAAACAGGGATAGAAAAAAATACCAATCATGCAAATATACTCAAACAGACACCAAAGGAATGCGACGGGGAGTGGAGGATGGAGTTAAACTGAAGTGGGAGAAGAAAGGGAATTATCACACACAAAACCTAGTAACATTCACAGATAAATCCACCAACCGCCTACTCTAATAACCATCAACAACCTCCAGTCATGCAGCATAAGTTATCTCTGACAATGAGTGCTAGCCAGCACCCAGATAAATATAGGGGATAGGAGTGACTAACAGTGAACCGCTAAGAGCCTTAATGCAGGAAAGCTTCCAGGAGCTCTCAACAGAGCTGATTAACCCATGCACTGCTAAAAGAAATTTACACCGTTTAATATGAAGGTGAAGTGTTTTTAATCAGTGCAGGAGTTGGAGAAATCAGATGCTGCGGTCTTCTGGCTGCTCTCTGTCGCGGTGTAAGGAGGAGGCAGGTCCCCTCAGTTTGGCCTTCTTCTCCTTCCGTGTGACCCCCGTGCACTTTATGTACTGTAATGTAAATACGTACTGCATTTGTAACATGTGTTCTATGCTGTTGTGTTTTACACTGTAAATGTGCTGTGTCTGCCATGAGTAACTGTGGTGCTGTGTTTGTAATGCACAAACTAGAGGCAGGGACAGAACTAGTTAATTAAGGGGGCTGGACTTGCAGCCTCAAGGGAACAGGAAGCTGCTGGAAGAGTAGCCCGGATACGTTGGCCAGGGCAGACGTGTATTGCAGACAGGGCACTGCCAGACCCCTGGATGGGAGAGATCTGTTGCCCCGGACTAAGGACTCTTAAGGACTGAAGGACCACAACACGGGTCCCCAGGACTTTGAAAGGGCTCCCACTGAAGTGGTTTTAAGCGCCCAGATTCCAACGAGTGGACTACTGCAAACTTCGGCTGCTGCGACCGTTGTGGGTACAGCCTTGACAAGTGTCAGGGAGAGAGCAAGAAGCCAGTGTTGAAATTGTCTTTTTGTCTACCTTTCATGATTGTTCAGTAAAAGTTATTTCCTTGTTGGAGAACATCTACATTCTTGGACTCTTAATTGCCTGGACTGCTGTGACCAGAGAAGAGGAAGGTAACCTGTGAGGAAAGCTGTGTCGGTCCAGTATTGCATAGGCAAGGGGCCAGGGTGTCCTCAGACTGTGTTTAGTGGGTGAGCTCGGTCAGGACTACCACCCTGGTCGCCTCGTTACATTTGGCGTAGTCGTCAGGATGCAGTCCAGGGGCGCAGATGCTGCAGACCAAGAAGCTGTGGGTGTCCCCAGGGCCAGCTTGCCGCTGGGGGCCATGCTCAGCAATCTCCAAAAGTTTACATGGAGCAATTCACTGCTATGGGACTGGTCTGAGTGGGTAAAAGGCATGCTAAGAATGCACCCCATGACCCCCACTATGCAGGCAGAGATTGCTGTGATGGCCCTGGGAAGATAGATGCTCTGTCACGTTCCGGCTCCCACATGAGCGGAACACTTTCACCAAGGTGTTGCAAATCTTGGAAGAGATGCATGGGGACCCCACGGATGTCGGTGAATTGCAGATGCGCTTGTTTAGCCGCGTCCAAAGGGAGGGAGAGTCCGTGACCCAATATATGAACGTGTTGCAGGAGATCCGCTTAGCGATCGCTAAGCGGGATGACGTGGGACCTCCTGATGTGATTTTGAAAGACCAACTTGTGGCAGGCCTCAGGGATGTGCTGCTTAAGCAGGCCTTGCGGGAGCGCTTGCGAGCCAATCCACGCATGTCTTTCCTGGAAGTCGGGGCGGAAGCACGTGTGCGCGAGCAAGAGCAGGGGACTGCAGCCTTGGCAGGTATGGTCTAGAGAAATGGGGTATCCATCTCGCCCGCAGCTGAACCCAACTGGGTCCGTGAGATCCGGAAAGAAATATGGGACATGCGAGAAGGGTGGTCCAGCCTCAGAAGGGTCCCCACTGCAGCACCAACTGTGTCCAGTGACAAGAGTGACTCCCAGCCGTTTGCTAGGAGAACACCGCCCGGAAAAGGAACAGCCCCAAGCAGAGAGGAATCCAAATTGCTTCAAGTGTGGGGATGCTGGACATTATGCCCAAGGGTGTGCAAGAAGGGGGAAGCCTCTAACTCAGCAGCAGTTAAAACTAGTAGGCTCCGTGGCAGGGGATGCCGCCCGGAGCCTGAGAGGCCAAGGAGGAGAGAAGATAGTTCCGAAAGTTTAATCGCTACGAGCCCTCTCGTATGGGCTGAAATGAATGGTTGAGCCGTCCGCTGCCTAATTGATACCGGTTCACAGGTGACCACCATGCCAGAAACGTATTTTAGACGCCATTTTCCTGAGGTGACACAGCCAGAGTGGGGCCCAGTAATAAAGTTAAAGGTGGCCAATCCATTGCCCATCCCGGTCGCAGGGGTTCTGTGTTATGTTTCGGTAGCTGAGGAGTGCAGGTAAAAAAGGCAATACACCAGAGCAGTTGGAATCTATGGGATTGCAGTACCCTGACTAACCAGCACAACTAGAGGCAGCCGTGGAGCGTTCCTACGTTGGTCCTAGACGCCTCGTCACAGCCTGAGAAACTAACTACACCTAAAGATAGAAATAGGAAAGCTATCTGCCCGGAGCAGAACCCCAAAGATAATAGAAAGCCCCCAAACATGTAATGGCGGTTAGACAAGAGGAAATACTGACACAGAAAGAAAATAGAATGAGCAAACGCTGGGGCCCAAACTATCTAAATAGAAAAGGACAGGAAGGGTACTTACTGCAATCCCAGAAAACCCTGAAAAACACCAACTCTACTAATTTCAAAATCACCTGAGATCACACGACCTCTACCACCTAAATGAGCTCTCTGGTGTAACAAAATCAAAACAGCAGCCACTGAAAAAACTGGAAAAAGCAAAAGAACAAAACTCAGTGGCTGAACTAAACTGAGAAGGCAGAAGCCCCCGGAGGGGACCCAGAAGGCCCCCAAAGAAGTGCAGGACAAAATGCAAAAATATAGCAACAACACAAAAGAAGAAAAATTCTTATCTGGTAGCAGGAGATGCAGACACGACACAGCAGGCTACAAGGGAAACTGGAATGAAGGATTCAGACCAGAACAATTGATCACCGGCAACCCTGATGGGAAAATGACTCCCTTATATAAGACCAGTCAGTAACACCTGATTCCCAGTCCTCACAATCTTCACTAGTACCGCTTGTAACCACCAGAGGGAGCCTCTGCTCAGAACTCATCTCAAACCCATTCACAACAGTACCCCCCCCTTGAGGAGGGGTCACCGAACCCTCATTTGAGCAACCAGGTCGGTCAGGATGAGTTCTATGATACGCACGGATAAGTCTCCTAGCATGGATGTCCGAAGCAAACACCCAAGAATTGTCTTCCTGACCATAACCTCTCCATTTAACCAAATACTGGAGTCTTCGTCTAGAAAAACGAGAATCCAATATTTTCTCAACCACATACTCCAGATTGCCCTCAACCAAAACAGGGTCAGGAGGCACAGTAGCAGGAACCACTGGCTCAACAAACCTCTTCAACAAGGACTTGTGGAACACGTTATGGATCTTAAATGTCCCTGGAAGAAGCAAACGAAAAGAAACAGGATTAATAATCTCCATGATCTTATAAGGTCCAATGAACCTAGGCTTAAATTTAGGAGATGCTACTCTCATAGGAATATTCTTTGAGGACAACCAGACCAAGTCCCCCACTTTAAACCGAGGACCATCAGTCCTATGCCGGTTAGCAAACCGCTGGGCCTTCTCCTGAGAGAGGGACAACCTCTCCACTACCTGGTCCCAAATCTGTTGCATACGCTCAACAACAGAGTCAACACCTGGACAGACAGAAGCTTCCGTCTGTCCTGAAGAAAATCGAGGGTGAAAACCAGAATTACAGAAAAACGGAGACATCAAAGTGGCAGAGCTAGCCCTATTATTAAGAGCAAACTCAGCCAAAGGCAAAAAAGAGACCCAGTCATCCTGATCAGCAGACACAAAGCATCTTAGATAAGTCTCTAATGTCTGGTTTGTTCTCTCAGTTTGACCATTGGTCTGAGGATGAAATGCCGAGGAGAAAGACAATTGAACACCCAGTTTAGAACAAAAAGTCCTCCAAAATCTGGAAACAAACTGGACTCCTTGTCAGATACAATGTTCTCAGGAATGCCGTGTAAACGAACCACGTGCTGAAGAAACAACGGCACCAATTCAGAGGAGGAAGGCAACTTAGGTAATGGCACAAGATGTATCATTTTGGAAAACCTATCACAAATTACCCAGATGGTGGTCATTCTCTGAGAAACAGGAAGATCGGAAATGAAATCCATAGAGATATGGGTCCATGGTCTCTTGGGCACAGGCAATGGCATCAACAAACCACTAGAGCGAGAGCAAGGCTTGGAGCGAGAGCAAGTCCCGCAGGACTGCACAAATTCCCTGACATCACGAGACAAGGTAGGCCACCAAAAGGACCGACTAACCAAGTCTCTGGTACCAAAAATTCCGGGATGCCCAGCCAATGCAGAACAATGAATCTCAGACATCACACTCTTTTTCCATTGGTCCGGGACAAACAATTTTCCAACAGGGCAGCGCTCGGGCCTATCCTCCTGACACCCCTCCAGAGCAAGTCTCAAATTGGGCGAGATGGCGGAAAGAACTACACCCTCTTTCAAAATAACAGAAGGATCAGATAACTCAGGAGAGTCCGCAAGGAAACTCCTCGAGAGGGCATCCGCCTTAACATTCTTAGTGCCAGGAAGAAAGGAAACCACAAAATTAAAACGTGTGAAAAACAAGGCCCACCTGGCCTGTCTAGGATTGAGTCGCTTGGCAGATTCCAGATAGACCAGATTCTTATGGTCCGTAAGGACCACCACCTGATGTTTGGCTCCCTCCAGCCAATGTCTCCACTCTTCAAAAGCCCACTTCATGGCCAATAACTCCCGATTACCCACGTCATAATTACGTTCAGTTGGAGAAAATTTTCAAGAGAAAAAGGCACAAGGGTTACTTTTAGAGGTCTCTGGATCTTTTTGGGACAAAACGGCACCTGCCCCAATTTCAGAGGCATCAACCTCCACCTGAAATGGCAGAGAAACATCAGGCTGCCGTAGAACAGGAGCAGAAGTGAATCTCTGCTTAAGTTCCTGAAATGCAGAGACTGCCTCAGGAGGCCAATTCACCACATCAGAACCCTTTCTGGTCAAATCAGTTAATGGTTTAACAATAACCGAGAAATTACCAATAAATTTACGATAAAAATTGGCAAAACCCAAAAATCTCTGAAGAGCCTTTAATGAAGTAGGTTGGACCCAATCACAGATGGCCTGAACCTTGACCGGGTCCATTTCAATAACAGATGGGGACAAAATGAATCCCAGAAATGAGATCTTCTGTACGCCAAAAAGACACTTTGATCCCTTCACATACAGAGCATTATCCCTCAAAATCTGGAACACAGTCCGAACATGTTTCACATGAGAGTCCCAGTCATTAGAAAAAATCAAGATATCATCCAAATAAACAATCAGAAATTTGTCCACAAAATCCCTGAAAATGTCATTCATGAAGGACTGGAAGACGGAAGGGGCATTAGTGAGCCCAAAGGGCATCACTAGGTACTCAAAATGCCCTTCAGGGGTATTGAATGCCGTCTTCCATTCATCCCCGTGCTTAATGCGAATAAGGTTATACGCCCCCCTGAGGTCAAGCTTGGTAAACCAAGTAGCGTTTTTCACCCTGGAAAACAGGTCAGAAATCAAGGGTAACGGGTATTGATATTTCACAGTAATATTGTTCAAGAGACGATAATCAATACACGGCCTTAATGAACCATCTTTTTTGGCCACAAAGAAAAAACCGGCACCTAAGGGTGAAGAGGATGGTCTGATATGACCCTTCTCCAATGATTCCTTGATATAAGACCGCATAGCGTCATGTTCAGGTACAGACAAGTTAAAAAGGCGACCTTTAGGGAATTTACTACCCGCACTAATTCAATAGCGCAGTCATAGCTCCTATGGGGAGGTAAGGATGCAGATTTACTTTCGCTAAACACATCAGAAAAATCAAACAAAAAGTCAGGAACATCCTGAGCTTGGGGGGAGGCAGAAAAAACAGGAGTGTTGGTATTAACACATTGGCAGCCCCAACTGGTTACAGACACAGATTTCCAATCCAAAACAGGATTATGAGACTGTAACCAAGGGAAACCCAGCACGATAATGTCATGCAGATTATATAGAACCAAAAATTTGCAGCACTCCTGGTGATCAGGTTCAACCCTCATTATCACCTGAGTAGAAAACTGGGGTTTATTCTCAGCCAAAGGGGTAGAATCGATCCCCAGTAGGGGAATAGACTTCTGTAGGGGTATCAAGGGAAACCCACAACGTTTAGCAAAATCATAATCCATCAGGTTAATAGCTGCTCCAGAACAACAAAGCCTGAGCAGAAAATGAGGACAGAGAGCATATCAGAGTGACAGTTAATAAAAACTTAGTCTGAACACTACCCAAGACAACTGAGCGTGCAAAACATCTTCCCCGCTTAGGGCAGACTGAAATAGCATGAGAGGCATCACCACAGTAGAAACATAACCCATTGCGCTTTCGAAACTCATGACGCTGTGCCCCAGACACCACTCCATCACACTGCATGGGCTCAGAAGCTGGCTCACAAGGCAACACCACTCCACGCATACTTCTCCGCTCACGCAAACGTCTGTCAATTTGAATCGCTAATGACATAGAATCATTGAGACCAGAGGGGACAGGGAATCCCACCATAACATCCTTTACATTATCCGACAGACCCTTCCGGAAAAGGGCCGCCAAAGCGTCGTCATTCCATTTGGTCAGGACTGCCCACCTACGGAATCTCTGACAGTATAACTCAGCGTCATCAAGCCCCTGATTTAATGCCAACAAGGCTTTTTCAGCTTGATCAGTGACATTAGGCTCATCGTACAATAACCCCAAAGCCTGAAAAAACGCATCAACATCACTCAAAACAGGATCCCCAGGTATCAGGGAAAAAGCCCAATCCTGAGGATCGCCGCGCAGGAGAGAGATGATAATTTGAACCTGCTGCGCTGCGTTTCCTGAGGACTTAGATTTTAAGGCAAAAAACAATTTACAATTATTTTTGAAATTCTGAAACTTAGCTCGATCCCCTAAAAACAAATCTGGCATGGGGATCCTAGGTTCCACAACAGGCAACCCAGCAAGATAGACAGCAATACTCCGAACCTCAGTGGCAAGCTGATCCACACGGCCAGACAACTGTGCAAACTCCATTGGGAGAAAAGATCCTCCCCAGCACCCAGAGATACAGAGGGAAAAAAAAAAAAAATGCAACAAACAGAAAAATATCTCTGACAACCTACTTTTTTCTATCACAATATTTTTTCCCTTCTGTGAGTACCATACAATTTTCAATTTTATGGCCGGTGATACTGTTATGTTTCGGTAGCTGAGGAGTGCAGGTAAAAAAGGCAATACACCAGAGCAGTTGGAATCTATGGGATTGCAGTACCCTGACTAACCACCACAACTAGAGGCAGCCGTGGAGTGTTCCTACGTTGGTCCTAGACGCCTCGTCACAGCCTGAGAAACTACCTACACCTAAAGATAGAAATAGGAAAGCTATCTGCCCCGGAGCAGAACCCCAAAGATAATAGAAAGCCCCAAACATGTAATGGCGGTTAGACAAGAGGAAATACTGACACAGAAAGAAAATAGAATGAGCAAACGCTGGGGCCCAAACTATCTAAATAGAAAAGGACAGGAAGGGTACTTACTGCAATCCCAGAAAACCCTGAAAAACACCAACTCTACTAATTTCAAAATCACCTGAGATCACACGACCTCTACCACCTAAATTAGCTCTCTGGTGTAACAAAATCAAAACAGCAGCCACTGAAAAAACTGGAAAAAGCAAAAGAACAAAACTCAGTGGCTGAACTAAACTGAGAAGGCAGAAGCCCCCGGAGGGGACCCAGAAGGCCCCCAAAGAAGTGCAGGACAAAATGCAAAAATATAGCAACAACACAAAAGAAGAAAAATTCTTATCTGGTAGCAGGAGATGCAGACACGACACAGCAGGCTACAAGGGAAACTGGAATGAAGGATTCAGACCAGAACAATTGATCACCGGCAACCCTGATGGGAAAATGACTCCCTTATATAAGACCAGTCAGTAACACCTGATTCCCAGTCCTCACAATCTTCACTAGTACTCTGCTCAGAACTCATCTCAAACCCATTCACAACAGTTCTGGATGCAAATTACAGTATTTTGCAAAGATGTGGGCCAGAAAGGAGTCGTGTTGACCGCCGGAGATACTGGCGATGGCCCTACAGTGACCTTGGGGATGAATGTGCTGAAAGAACTCGGGACTCTCTTGATCAGCGAGTCACCAGACGCTTTTCTGGACCAATGGAGCCCACGAATTCCCAGAGGAAGGTGTTCCAACAATTGATACTGGTTGCCCAGGCCCAAAAACGTCGAGTGAAGGTAAAGTTTTAGGAAAAGTGATAGTACCTGCCACTGCTAACCTCGTTTTACCGCCTGGACATACTGTGCTCACGCTGCCAGTACGAGCTTGTACATCACTCAAAGGGGTGGAAGTCCAGATAGAGCCAACATTAATGCACCAAATACCCTCAGGACTCCTCATTGCTTGGACATCATCTATCGTCCATGACGGTAACGTAGTGGTGCAGTGCGTCAACCAGGGGGAGGACAATCTTACTCTCTCGCCCAAGAGTGAAGTGGCACAGGTACTGGGCATGCTGGAAGAACTGATGCAACCAGAGGCCATTCAGTTAGCAGTGAAACAAGGAGATCCTTGGACTGTAGCCGTTACCATGTCCCCAGAGCATCTGTCTGAAAGTATGAAGGAAGGGCATCACACCACAAGATACCCACAGGAAGTGCTGCACTGGGCCGTGAGAGATATCGGCAGATCCTGCCTCAGATGTACCAGGAAGTGAAAGAAATGTTGGCACACATGCTGCAGAGTGGAGTCATACGGGAGAGTCAGAGCCCCTGGGCAGCTCCCATCGTCTAGGTCAAAAGATGGATGGAACCTTGCGGCCTTACTAACACTCCTGGAACATTTCAGCAACTGATGGAGAGATGTTTGGGAGATATGAATTTTGAGGCTACCCTCATCTATCTGGATGACATCATAGTCTATGCAGCCACCTTTGAGGAACATCTCCGGCAGTTGGAGCTGTGTTGAGTCGGCTACAGAAGCACGGCCTGAAAGTGAAGCCTCAAAAATGTCACCTGTTCCGCAAGCAAATCGAATACCTGGGATACGTCGTATCAGCTGAGGGAGTGAGAGCAGCACGTGAGAAGATAGCGGCAGTACAGGACTGGCCCACCCCAAAGATGGTGAAGGACGTTCAGGCCTTTCTGGGGCTTACCTGGTACTACCGAAGGTTTGTGAAGAATTTCACTCGTATTGCTAATCTGCTGATGGAGTTACTAAAAGGAGTGCTGTCTGGGGCAAAGAATCAGACTATTCAGTGGGGATCAGCCAGGAAGAAGCCTTCTGAGCCTTAAAGGTGGCCTTGACTGAAGCCCCAATACTGGCCTATGCAGACTTCTCCCAGCCCTTCATCCTTCACACCGATGGAAGCCTACATGGTCTAGGGGCCGTGCTGTCACAAATGCAGGACGGGAAGGAACGAGTGATTGCTTACGTATGTTGGGTCCTTGCCTGTCAGAAGATCCCGAAAGGAGGAGAGAGTGGGCCAAGTGTCCCTGAAACGCTCACTCCCACGGTTCGCGATTATGATGAGGAAGAACCACTTGCCTTGTTCTCTGAAATGGATAGTTCGCTGCCCGCCAGTCCAAGGGAAATGCGTAGGCCTGAAACTCCCAAGATGGCTGAATCAATAGACCTGGGCGTTCTCTCTTCTACCACTCAACCTGACTCTACCACTCAACCTGAACTATGCCGTACTGAGCGGACGACAGCTGGAATACCTCCCACTCGTTACGAACATGACCAGTTTATTTGGCAGCGAATTTTTCGAGAAATGGAAGAGTGTCAACGTCTGATGAAGGAACTCTCCCATGGAATGGCGAGCTAAAGGAGAGAGGGAGTGTAAGGAGGAAGACCGGGCTGCGGGTACCTGTATTGAGCCAGATCCGGAACTGTTGAGTCTGCATCCCATGTTGCCTGGGAGATGGAATAGGGGACCGGATAGGCCCCATGACCCAGGAATAGTGGGGCATGTCTAAGGGTATGTACACACATTGCAGATTATTCTGCGGAATTTTCTGCAGAGAATCCGCATCTATTGGCAGAAAACGCAGGGCAAAACGCGAGAAAGAGAGAGAGAGACAAACCGCAACTGCCGATCTGCCAAAAGAATTAACATGCTGCGGAAAATAAACCGCAGGAAAATCTAAGTTACTTACTGTTAATGGGATTTTACAGAGCCCATGACAGCACCACCTGAGAAAGGGTATCCGCCCACCAGGACAGGAAACCTACTGAATAAAAGGGCGGTACCTCTCCTTCGCATCAGCTTGGTTTCAGAGCACGAGAGGACCTCTAGACAGTTAGTAACATAAACATCACCAAAAAAACATTTTCCTTAACACCCCTAATAGTGCACACCATACGTGATAGAAGCGAGGGAGGGAATACAAGGGTGCTGTCATGGGCTCTGTAAAATCCCGTTAACGGTAAGTAACTTAGATTTTTCCCCCTCTCCCATGACAGCACCACCTGAGAGATTTATATAGGCTGAAGCACCCTAGGGAGGGATCGGCGCTTCCAACACCTTCCTACCGAAGGACAGGCCAGTAGAGGAGGACAGATCAAGGCGATAGTGTTTATAGAAAGTATTATGGGTAGACCATGTGGCTGACTTACATATCTCTTCGATGGAAACCTCCGCTCTCTCGACCCAGGAGGTCGCCACGGCCCTGGTGGAATGGGCTCTCAGATTCTCTGGAACTGGTCTCTTACTAGCGGTGTATGCTAGGCTAATGGCGTCCCTAATCCATCTAGCTAATGATCCCCTTGTGACACCACTCCCTTTCCTTCTACCTTGGAAAGATACAAATAAGGATCTGTCCTTCCTATCTTGTCTAGTCCTGTCTAGATAGTGTACCAGGGCTCTCCTGACATCTAATGTGTGGAGTCTACGTTCTTCTTCTGATCTCGGCTCATTGAAGAAGGAGAGTAGGATTACCTCCTGGCTTCTATGAAATTTGGAGGCCACCTTGGAGAGATAGGGTCGTGCTGAGACCTAACCCAGCCTATCTTCTAAAATCTGCATAAATGGATGATCGATTGACAGGGCCTGCAAATCACTAAAGGCTGGGTCTCACATAGCAATACACCAGCGATCCCGACAACGATCAGGATCGCTGGTGTATCGCTACATTATCGCTGCTGAGCTGCCAAACAGGCAGCTCAGGCAGCGATCAGTACAAGCGACACTGCGGGTAACATCGCTTAGTTACGCGCAGCGTACCTTGGATTCCAGCGCCCTGATGCAGGGAGCTGGTAACCAAGGTACACATCGGGTTTCCAGGCACTGCACGGTGCCTGGACACCCGCTGTGTACCTTGGTTACCAGCTCCCTGCATCAGGTCGCTGGTATCCAAGGTACACTGCGGGTAACTAGGCACAGCCCCGCGCCTGGAAACCCGCTATGTACCTTGGTTACCAGCGGATCGCTGGTCTCCCGCCTGTCACACGCAGCGATGCGTGCCTGTCAGCGGGAGACCAGCGATCAAAAAAATGTCCAGGACATTCAGCGACGATCAGCGATACTCAGCAGGGGGGCTGATCGTCGCTGAATGTCACACACAGCGATATCGCTGGGGAGCTCGCTGCTGCGTCACAAAACTAGTGACTCAGCAGCGATCTCGCTAGTGATATCGCTATGTGAGACGGGGGCTTAACCCTACGTGCTGACGTCAGGGCTACTAGGACCACAGTTTTGAGAGTCAGGTTCTTGTCAATGCTTCCTGTAAGGGTTTAAAGGGAGATTTTGTCAACGCTTCCAAGACTGAATTTAAATCCCAAGGGGGGATCTTTGGGGCTGGAGCTGGTCTAGACCTCTGACAGGCCTTAATGAACCTGACTATCCATCTGTCTACCGCCAGATTGTGGTTGAACAGGGCCCCTAATGCCGATACCTGCACCTTAAGGGTGCTAGTAGCCAGACCCATCTCCATTCCCCTCTGGAGGAATTCCAAAATGTGCCTAATTGGGACTGGACCCCCCATCTGATGTCCTGAACTTTTTAGAAATTTCGCCCATATCCTGCCATAAATCCTAGTGGTTATGGGCTTCCGGCTCTGCATTAGAGTATCCACCAAATCTGGTGAAAATCCCCTCTGTATCCATAATGACCTCTCAAATACCAGGCAGTCAAATGAAGGCCTGGTCTCTGAGGGTGTACTACTGGTCCCTGCCTGAGGAGACCCGGAATATCCGGGAGAACCCAGGGGTCTGTCAAGGACATCTTCCTCAGCCATGAAAACCAAGGCCTTTTCGGCCAGAAGGGAGCGATAAGTATGACCTGTGCTTTCTCCTCCCGAATCTTCCGGAGTACTGTCGGGATCAACATCATTGGGGGGAAGGCGTATGCTAGGCGAAAGCTCCAAGGGATCTGTAGCGCATCTTCAGCATAAGGACTTTCTTTCGGGTCTAGTGAACAGAACCTGTTGGTCTTTCTGTTTTTCCTGTTTGCAAAAAGATCTATCTCTGGCTGTCCCCAAAGATTCACAATCTGCTGGAACACTGATTGATCTAGTTCCTACTCTCCCTGTTTCAGGGTTGTTCAGCTGAGGAAATCTGCCTCCTCGTTGTCTTTCCCCCTTATATGTAAGGCTGTTATCTGCAGCTGGTGTTTTTCCATCACCTGTAGGATCTGCTGGGCTAGCAGCATTAAAGGTCTGGACCTTGTGCCTCCCTGATGATTGATGTAGGTTCTAGTGTCCTATAGGATACGGATGTGATTGCCTCGTAATTTGGGAAGGAATCTCAATATTGCCTCCTTTATGGCGAGTAGTTCCCTGTAATTTGAGGAGCTTGCTGCCTGAGCTCGGGCCAAATCCCTTGTATTACATTGTCCCTGAGATGCGCTCCCTATCATTCCGCACTCGCGTCTGTCACTATCATATCCGACACCGGGAGAGACCATGGGACGCCACGTGACAGATTCTCTGGGTTCAGCCACCAGGCTATGGTACTCAAAGTCTCTTGGGATAGCACTATTTTCCCGTCTAGATGCCCCGATAGTCTCCTCTCCCCTTCTAGGACATCCCGCTGCAGAGCCCTGGAATGGTACTGGGCCCACTGCACTGCCGGAATGCATGAGGTCATAGAACCTAGAAGGGACTTAGCTTTCCTCAGGGACATAGTTGGTCTGGATAACGCTGCTGATATTAATGTTATCATTTTTTTTCCTTCTCCTCTGGAAGGAGACAGAGTTGTTTTTCTGAATCTATAGTGAGACCCAAGAAGGATTGGACCCTATTGGGCTGGAGTCTTGATTTTTCCATATTTATTATCCAGCCTAGACTGGACATGGTGTCCTGAGTGAACTTTAGATGGGCTTTGCACTCCTTCTCCAATTCGCTGATTACTAGAAAATCGTCCAAGTAAGGTATTACTAATATATCCTTTTCCCGCAAGCATGCCGTCACTTCTACGACTATCTTGGTAAAAATTCTTGGGGCCATAGACAGGCCAAAGGGCAGTACCCTGTATTGGAAATGTCTTAGCTGATCTTCCAGACGTACTGCCACTCTTAGGTACTGCTGGTGTTCCTGATGGATAGGGACGTGATAATAGGCGTCCTTGAGGGCTAATACGCTCACGAAACACCCTGAAAACAAAATCTTGATTGCCGTCTTTATGGATTCCATCTTGAATGGCCTGTAGACTAAGAATTTGTTGAGGCCCTTCAGATTGACTATTGTCCTGTATGACTGATCTGGCTTCCTTATCAGAAACAGGGGAGAGTAAAATCCTCTCCCCTCCTGCTGAACAGGCACCTCTACCAGTACTCTCTTCCGAAGTAATGATAGCCCTTCAGCTTCCACAGCTTGCTGTTCCCTCTCGGATCTGGGGGACGAGATCCTGAACCTGTGTCTGGGTACGGATGCAAACTCCAATCTGAGGCCTGTTCTTATAATGCCGAGCACCCAAGCGTTGGCTGAGATCTTCTCTGAGGCGGTTTGGAAGTAGGACAGCCCTCCTCCCACCTGGGGCGGCCCATCACTTGGAGGATTTTCTGCTCTTTGAGGATGGCTCCCCGAACATGAAGCCTTTATTAAAGGGTCTCCTCGCTCTCCAGCCCTCTGTATCCTTGGATGGCCTGCTCCTGTTATAGCGTCTTCTCCGAAAAGAGCTTTTGAACTGCAGTCGTGACACCGTCGGAAACCCCTTCTTTTTGTCTGCCGCTTTGTCCAAAATGTCATCCAAGGTCTGCCCAAAGAGGAATTTGCCCTCACAGGGAATGGAGCACAGTCTGGTTTTGGACTGTGCATCTCCTGGCCAACTTTTAAGCCATAGGGCTCTACGGGCCGCATTAGACAGGTTTGCTGATCTAGCCGCTAGCCTTACTGAGTCCGCTGAGGCATCTGATAAATAAGAGGCTGCCCCCTGCAATAGAGGTAGATCCGCTAGAATCTCTTCTCTTGGGGTGTTATCTTTAGGGTGATCACCGAGCTGCTGTAACCATATCATTAACGATCTTGCTGTACAGGTGGCTGCAATGGCTGGTTTTAATGAGCCCGCTGAAGATTCCCATGCTTGTTTTAGGAATGTTTCGGCCTTCCTGTCTAGTGGATCCTTGAGGGCACCTAAATCGTCAAATGGTAGTGTAGAATTTTTTACTGCTTTGGCCACCGCCACATCAATCCTCGGGGCCTTCTCCCACATTGTGGTGTCCTCTTTCTCAAAGGGGTATCTCCTCTTTAAGGAGGATGGTAGTGGCCCCTTTTTCTCTGGTTTCCTCCACTCTCTGTCAATGAGTAGCTTAATATTTTCATTAACGGGAAACAACGCCTTTTCTTTTGACTCAGGCCTCCAAACATAATGTCCTGGAGGGATCTAGTATGTTTGGGGTCCGATATGCCCATAGTGGATCTAATGGCCCTAACCAGTCTGTCCGTCTCTTCTGTAGGAAAACAGGGTTTCCCACCCATCTCATCATCTGAGGAAGAAGAGGATAATGACCCTGAGTCTGAGCTATTCTCCCATTGACCTGATCCTTCGGGTTCAGAATATATTGATTCTGGTCTGACCGTTGATTTTTCGGTCATCAGACCCTTTAATGATTCCTGGACCTCAGACCTAATAATGGACTTAAGGTCCATAGCAAACCCCAGTGTCTCCTCTGCTATGGTCTGTTGTATGCACTGACGACAGAGTGGCTTGGTACTAGACTCGGGCATAGTTTGCTTACATAGGGCACACTCCTTATTTTTTTGTTTGGAGGTGCACTTGAGGGGCCTTTCCTATGAAGGAAAATAGAGAGAAAAGAGGGACCATTTAATACCCATCACATTCACGTAGATCACTCACCACCTGTGGATCAATCTATGGTATCGGAGACGAAGGTTGAGCGGGTTCTGAAGAACGCTTGTCCCTGGTGGAGGAATTCTGGCTTGCCTTAGTTTTTAGGCTCACTCCACTGCTTCAATGGCTGGTTTTACGTTTATGCCCCTGTGATGGCAGCAGAGATAGCGGCGGCTGCTGGTGCTGCTGTAGAGGCTGCTGCTGCTGTGGCTCCATAGTGGAAGGACTGTCAGCATTGCCGCCATTCATCTGGAGCCACACCTTTAAATATTGGGTGGCTCCGCCTCCTGTCTCCGTCTCTCTCTTTTTTTTTCGGTCCCCCGGCGCGACGTGCACAGGGATCCCATGCCCTGTACACATGCCCCGGGTGACGTCACCGGCACACACGACGCAGGACCGACTCTGGTCTCCGGCGTCCTGAGCCGGAAATGGCGTGCCTGGCGAGATACGTCGGGACGCGCCGGAAGTTTGGCCTCCCGCGCGTGCGCAGATCCCAGGCCCCCGTGCGCAGCCCCGGTGAGTCCGCCCCACTTCCTCCTGCACGGTCCTGGGCAGTCCTCTCACCGGCGCGCTAGGGTCCACCGTGCGCATGGCTCCCTGCCTGATCAGCGGGAGGTGGTCCTGGCGCACATCGCTGGGCTCTCCCCCCTGCGAGCGCAGCCCCAGGACTTCTTCAGACAGGGACATTTTCCAAAGAGGTCCCCTGCTGCATCAGCTGTGCCGGCCCGATGGCCGCTCCTTTCACCCCGGACGGCATCCCAGCTCCTGGACACCATCCTGGGTATGTGTACCACACTTCCTGTAGGCTTCCACGAGGATAGGAAACCTAACTGATGCGAAGGAGAGGTACCGCCCTTTTATTCAGTAGGTTTCCTGTCCTGGTGGGCGGATACCCTCTCTCAGGTGGTGCTGTCATGGGAGAGGGGGAAAATCTGTGCAGAATTTTTCGCAGCATGTGCACAGCAATTCTTAATTTTACATTGAATTACATTGCCTGTGCACTACACTGCGGATTTGATGCAATTCTACGCGTCCAAATACGCTGCGGAAATGCATCTAAATCCGCAACGTCTGCAAGTAGCCTAAGCTGGGCAGAGAGCTGAAAGCGCGCAAATGCAGCAGTGAGTTTCCCGCCGGCAGCACGAGCAGAAGCAGGCGTATCGTGCGCTCCGCAAGGTGACAAACAGCATGGAGACGAGCCGCGGCAGAGATTCAGCGAGCGCTCCAGACAGTGAGTGTAAAGAGAGTCATGCGCCCAGTGACAGTTAATACTGTGCACGTGCAGAGAAGCGAGGGCCGGTTACAGGACAGTAGTTTGCGGTCCTCTCTGCCAGACAGCACACATCAGCCCACGCTTGATCCTGGTATTGCTGCAGCTCTCGTTACTTTAGCTGCACAAGCTTATGGGCTAGGGGCTCAATGGGTAACAGGAGACAGCTCGTTGCCGCCAGACGTTGGACCGTCGTTTGTGGGACCCTATCTGCGGACACTACACTGGCCGTTGTCGGTACTACAACCCCCAACGGATCATCTGCGGCTGAGGAACCTAAGAACACCATAAGATTGATAACTGGACTGTTGTTACATTACCATTTCTCTTTTCAATTTAACTGATTATCTCCCTGCGAGGAGCACCTTCATTGTTTCATTAAATGTTATACTGTTAACCCTTGCTCTGCCGCCCTTGCGTCACTGCAGCCCGCAACCTGCTTTCACAGGGTCTGTTACTCTCTCTCCTCCATGTGTTGTGCGGGGTCTGTCACTCTCTCCCCCATGTGTAGTTCGGGTCTGTCACTCTCTCTCCTCCATGTGTAGTGCAGGGTCTGTCACTCTCTCTTCCCCATGTGTAGTGCAGGGTCTGTCACTCTCTCTCTCCTCCATGTGTAGTGCAGGGTCTGTCACTCTTCCCCATGTGTAGTGCAGGGTCTGTCACTCTCTCTCCTCCATGTGTAGTGCAGGGTCTGTCACTCTCTCTCCCATGTGTAGTGCAGGGTCTGTCACTCTCTCTCCCCCATGTGTAGTGCAGGGTCTGTCACTCTCTCTCCCATGTGTATTGCGGGGTCTGTCACTCTCTCTCCTCCATGTGTAGTGCGGGGTCTGTCACTCTCTCCCCGATGTGTAGTGCGAGGTCTGTCACTCTCTCTCCCCAATGTGTAGTGCAGGGTCTGTCACTCTCTCCTCCATGTGTAGTGCAGGGTCGGTCACTCTCTCTTCCATGTGTAGTGCGGGGTCTGTCACTCTCTCTCCTCCATGTGTAGTGCGGGGTCTGTCACTCTCTCTCCTCCATGTGTAGTGCGGGTCTGTCACTCTCTCTCCTCCATTGTAGTGCGGTCTGACTCCCCCTGGAGTCGGTCTACTCTCTCTCCTCCATGTGTAGTGCGGGGTCCTTCACTCCTTCTCTCTCCTCCATGTGTAGTGCGGGTTACTGTCACTCTCTCCTCCCCATGTGTAGTGCGGGTCTGTCACTCTCTCTCCTCCATGTGTAGTGCGGGTTTCTGTCACTCACTCCTCCTGAGCGTCACTCTCTCTCTCCATGTGTAGTGCGGGTCTGTCACTCTCTCTCTCCCTCCCATGTGTAAGTGCGGGGTCTGTCACTCTTCTCCTCCATGTGTAGTGCGGGTCTGTCACTCTCTCTCCTCCATGTGTAGTGCGGGTCTTACACTCTCTCTCCTCCATGTGTAGTGCGGGGTCTGTCACTCTCTCTCCTCCATGTGTAGTGCAGGGTCTGTCACTCTCTCTCCTCCATGTGTAGTGCGGGGTCTGTCACTCTCTCTCCTCCATGTGTAGTGCGGGGTCTGTCACTCTCTCTCCTCCATGTGTAGTGCGGGGTCTGTCACTCCTCTCTCCTCCATGTGTAGTGCGGGTCTGTCACTCTCTCTCCTCCATGTGTAGTGCGGGTCTGTCACTCTCTCTCCTCCATGTGTAGTGCGGGGTCTGTCACTCTCATCTCCTCCATGTGTAGTGCAGGGTCTGTCACTCTCCTCCTCCTCCATGTGTAGTGCGGGTCTGTCACTCTCTCTCCTCCATGTGTAGTGCAGGGTCTGTCACTCTTCTCCTCCATGTGTAGTGAGGGGTCTGTCACTCTCCCTCCTCCATGTGTAGTGCAGGGGTCTGTCACTCTCTCTCCTCCATGTGTAGTGCAGGGTCTGTCACTCTCTCTCCTCCATGTGTAGTGCGGGGTCTGTCACTCTCTCTCTCCTCCATGTGTAGTGCAGGGTCTGTCACTCTCTCCCTCCTCATCTGTTAGTGCAGGGTCTGTCACTCTCTCTCCCTCCATGTGTAGTGCGGGTCTGTCACTCTCTCTCCTCCATGTGTAGTGCGGGTCTGTCACTCTCTCCTCCAGTGTAGTGCGGGGTCTGTCACTCTCTCCCTCCCATGTGTAGTGCAGGTCTGTCACTCTCCCTCCTCCATGTGTAGTGCAGGGTCTGTCACTCTCTATCCTCCATGTGTAGTGCGGGGTCTGTCACTCTCTATCCTCCATGTGTAGTGCGGGGTCTGTCACTCTCTCTCTTCCATGTGTAGTGCGGGATCTGTCACTCTCCCTCCTCCATGTGTAGTGCGGGGTCTGTCATTCTCCCTCCTCCATGTGTAGTGCGGGGTCTGTCACTCTCCCTCCTCCATGTGTAGTGCGGGGTCTGTCACTCTCTCTCCTCCATGTGTAGTGCGGGGTCTGTCACTCTCTCTCCTCCATGTGTAGTGCGGGGTCTGTCACTCTCTCTCCTCCATGTGTAGTGGGGGTCTGTCACTCTCTCTCCCTCCATGTGTAGTGCGGGGTCTGTCACTCTCTCTCCTCCATGTGTAGTGCGGGGTCTGTCACTCTCCCTCCTCCATGTGTAGTGCAGGGTCTGTCACTCTCTCTCCTCCATGTGTAGTGCGGGGTCGGTCACTCTCCCTCCTCCATGTGTAGTTCAGGTCTGTCACTCTCTCTCCTCCATGTGTAGTGCGGGGTCTGTCACTCTCTCTCCTCCATGTGTAGTGCGAGGTCTGTCACTCTCTCTCCTCCATGTGTAGTGCAGGGTCTGTCACTCTCTCTCCTCCATGTGTAGTGCAGGGTCTGTCACTCTCTCTCCTCCATGTGTAGTGCGGGGTCTGTCACTCTCCCTCCTCCATGTGTAGTGCAGGGTCTCTCACTCTCTCCTCCATGTGTAGTGCAGGGTCTGTCACTCAAATTCAAATTCAAATTCAAATCAAAGAAGCTTTATTGGCAGGACTAAATACACATTAGTTTTGCCAAAGCAAGTGTACAAAAGGGAATAGGGATAGGGATGTTGGGTAGGGACGGATCTAGGGTAGGGGTTGTGGAAGTCCATGGCTTAGGGAGGGGTGATGGGGGCGCAGATCCGGGATGGGGGCTATAGAAGTCCATGGCATAGGGATGTTGGGTAGGGGCAGATCCGGGGTGGAGGCTATAGAAGTCCATGGCCTATCATAGTTCTCTTTCTCGCAGTCTATGACATTCGCTCACATACCGCGCTGCTATCTCCGCTGCTCTCTCTCTTCTCCCCAGCAAGATATATGTTTTCTCTTCCTCCTTCATGGTGATGAAATCCGGAAGAGATGTGAGAGTCTCCTGAAGTGAGTGTCCCTCACTGCTGAGTATTTGGAGCAGTGTAGCAGGAAGTGGGTTTCGTCCTCTATGGCCTCCTGGTCACAGTGTTGGCATAGTCTTTCCTCCCTGGGCTTGTAGCTCTGCCTGTGTCGGCCGGATTCGATGGCCAGACTGTGGGCACTGAGTCTATACCGGCTCAGGATCTGGCGGTCTCTGGGGTCCGGGAGTTTCTCCAGGTATGGGGCCAGACTGTAGTCTCTCTGTAGACTCCGGTACATGGTCAGTTTCTGGGAGCTGATGATGTCGTTCTTTCAGTCACTGACATACCTCTCCTGGCCTTCGTCTACCATCTTCCTGATTTCGGCTTTTGTCAGGTTGTTGTGATTGGTGTTCTGGTCAGGTTGGGTTTGGGTGAGCTGTTCCAAGGGTCCTAGTTTTTCTGTTTCACCTACGTGTGTCAGGGCTTTATGGTGATGGGAGCTTGGATTGCTCCTATGTAGGTGAGCCCGGAATGACAGTGCCCTCTTTAGAACCGTTAGGTGTAGAGGGAATCTGCCCAGCTCGGCCCGGCAGGCACTGTTGGAGGTGCTCCGGTGGACTTGGAGAAGGTGCTTGCAGAATTCCAGGTGGAATATTTCTGTTGGGCTGGAATCCCACCTTGACCAGTCTGGGTAGGTGTGAGGACCCCAGACTTCACTGCCATACAGGAGGATTGGGGCGATGACAGAGTCGAAGATTTTTAAACCAGACCTCACTGGTGGCTTCAGATGGTAGAGTTTCCTTCGGATGCCATAGAAGGTTTTACATGCCTTGTCTTTCAGGGTCTCTATGGCTTGTTTGAAGCTTCCTGACCGGTGGATCTCTAGGCCCAGGTAGGTATATTTGTCTGTTCCTGTAAGGGCGCAGTTGTTGAGAACAAATGAAGGGTGCTGGTCTAATTTTCTCTTTCTCCTCTGGAACACCATGATGTTGGTTTTCTTTAGGTTGACCGGTAGTGCCCAGGTGGAGCTGAATTTCTCTAAGATTTTCAGGTTGTCTTGGAGGCCTTCTCGGTTGGTGACAGAAGCAGCAGGTCATCTGCATACAGCAGGAATTTCACCTGGGTGTCGTGGAGGGTGGGACCTGGTGCTTTGGAAGATTCCAGAGCGGTAGCCAGCTCGTTGATGTAAATGTTGAAGAGCGTTGGACTTAGGCTGCAGCCTTGTCTGACTCCACGGCTCTGCTGGAAATAAGCCGTTCTTTTACCGTTCACACTCACACTGCAGAGGTTCTCGGTGTAGGAGCTTTTGATAACATCGTAGGTCTTTCCTCCTATTCCGCTCTCCAGCAGTTTCAGGAATAAGCCCGGGTGCCACACCGAATCAAAGGCCTTTTTAAAGTCCACGAAACAGGCGTATATCTTCCCGTTCTTTGTATTGTGGACGTGTCTCTGAATGAGGCTGTGCAGGGTATAGATGTGGTCAGTGGTGCGGTGGTTTGGCATGAACCCTGCTTGGCTCTTGCTGAGGACGTTATGTTCGGTGAGGAAACTGAGGATCCTCTTGTTCAGGATGCTGTTGAACAGTTTCCCCAGGTTGCTGCTGACACATATGCCTCTGTAGTTGGCTGGGTCATACCTGTCCCCATTCTTGTGGATGGGTGTGATGAGGCCTTGGTTCCAGGTACGAGGGAAGTAGCCAGCACTTAGCACAATATTGAAGAGTTTAACCATTGCAGCCTGTATTTCTGGTGGGCTGTACTTCAGCATTTCTGGTAGGATTCCATCCAGGCCACCGGCTTTTCTACATCTTATGGCAGAGATTCTCTCTGCTACTTCCTGTAATGTAATAGGTGTATCCACGGGGTTTTGGAAATTTTTTACTTTTTCCTCCATTGCTTTTAGTTTTGCCATTATGTTTTCCTGTTCTTGGTTTAGTTCTTCCTTTGGGATGTCTTTATAGAGGTCTTTGAAGTACTGGAGCCAGATGTTGCCATTTTGGATATGGATGTTGTTTTTCTTGTCTTTTGTGCCCATGTGGTTCCATAGTTCCCAGAAGGAATTGTCCCGAAGAGCATCCTGGAGTTGGCTGAGCTTGGTAGAGATGTAACTCTGCTTCTTCCTCCTGAGGATGGTTTTGTACTGTCTTTGTATGGTTTCATAGGCTTCCCTCAGACCAGGGTGGTTGGGGTCTCTATGTTTCTTGTTTGAAGCAGTTCTCAGGGTCTTCCGTACGGCTTTACATTCTCTGTCAAACCAACCATTGATCTGTTTTTTCTTTGGTCTCTTGTAGTCAACTTTTTTAAGGTCGGACAGTCTGGCCTTTGCATAGAATATATTGTTGGGGTCTTTTGTAGCTTGACTCACTCCCTTTGGGTTAGGCTGGTACTCGTGGTTGTAGAAGTGGTGGAGCATCCGCTGTATTTCGGGTCTGCTGAGAGCCTCTTTATACTTTAGTGCCGACGTTTTGGACCATTTATAGGATGGAGGCCGGTTGAAGAGGCCGCTATGCTGTGGCTTTTGAGTGGGTGGTTTCTCTGTAGATTTCAAGTACAGAAGAAGTTGGCTGTGGTCTGACAGGTGCATTTGTGGGGTGACTATGAAGGCGCTGATGTTTGCCCGGTTCATGTCTGTAATGGCATAATCTACTACACTCCTCCCTACATGGGAGTTTAGTGTATACCTCCCAAAAGAGTCTCCTTTGGTACGTCCATTAAGAATATGAAGTCCTAAACTTCTACATACGTTCAGGAGCTTTTTACCACTTTTGTTGACTGTACTGTCATAGCTGATTCTCTCTGTGTGTACTGAGTCTTGGCCGTCATTCTCTGCTCCAAATATGTAGATGTTCCCATCCGTGGTCAGGAAGTCGTTTTCTTCTCCCTGTTCTTGCGTTGAGGTCCCCAAAGATGAGAACTTTGCCCAGGGCCTGATAGTGGGCGGCTTCTCTTTGTAAGATCTCGAAGCTCTCTGGATTGAAGTAGGGGGACTCTGGCGGTGGTATATAGGTGGCGCAGAGGTGGACATCAGACTGAGAGGTGAGGATGGAGCTGCTGATCCTGATCCATATGTGGCTGCTTCCTCTCTTCACCGGTTTGATGTATTGGTGGAGCTCGTCTTTATACCAGATCAGTATTCCTCCTGAGCTTCGGCCCTGTTTGATGTCTTTATTTTTCAGGGCAGGGACAGAGATTTCCCTGTATCCGATGGGCGCCAGGGATTCGTTTTCGGCTCTGGTCCATGTTTCCAGGAGGATCTGGATGTCTATATTTTTCAGTCTTTGTATAAAGTCCGGGTCATTTGTTTTACATCCAAAGGTCGAGGTGTTGAGACCCTGAATATTCCAGCTGCTGATGTAAGTGAAGTCATTTTTTTTTTTTTTTCTATATATCTTGTGTGTATATACCTTGTAATGAGTATGGCTGTGTAGGACAAACTGGATTTCTGACTGTTTTGTAGGTGTGCTTGGTTCCATCCAGTCACATTAGTTTCCTGCATAGTGCGCTGAGCAGGGTCTTTACCTCATCCATATCTCTGCTCTGCGTGTATCTGTGTGGGATCGGTGGACCCCTCCATGGAGGTCTCCTCCTCTGATGGTCTGATTTTGGGTGAAGAGCTTTGTTTCCAGCTTCTGGAGATTGGATTGGGGTTTTCTGTATTTTTATTGTTAGGGGTCTTTCGGTGTGATGTTGGTCACTGTTGAATCCAGGCCTGGGTCCTCTGGTTAGTACGATGTCTTTCAGCTCTTTGGCCAGGAGGCTGACCCCTTGTTTGTTGAGGTGCTTATTATCATATAGGTGATGGTGGTTTATGGAAAGGTGTTGTGCCAGGGTCACGTTTGGGACAGTCTTGACCTTTTCTGTCAGTTCCATATTGATGCTTTGGGTGGTTTGCCTGGATATGTCCTTTGTTGGGAGCAGAGATGACAGAATGATTTTGCTGTCTGGGAATTTTAGTTTTGCCGTCTTTGCTAGTTGGGCCAGTTGTCCTGCGATCTGCTTGTGCTGGTCTGGCAGATTGTTTGTACCTGTGTGTATAATAATATGGTTTGGGTTGGTAAAACGTGGATTATTGATGACCTCTGTCGCCTGTTCAATAGTTGCACAGTGGATTTTTCTGACCCGTTTTCCTGGGAATAGCCGTTGTGCAATTAGGTACTTCCCATTTGAGTCCATTATTAGGACGATATCCGGGCTTTGTGGTGTCTGGGATGGGTTAAGTGGCTGATGGTGGGGGTCTGTGATGCTGGCTTTGCTGGTGGTTGGTTGGCTTCTTGCTGGCTCACTTTTCTTGGTTTCAGTATTATTCATATTATAGGTTATTGCTGTGTTGTTATTTGGGGTCTCCACATTCTGGTCAGTGGAGGCCATGTTTTCTGCACTCTGGTTTGTTTCCATTGCCCCCTGCTGGGTCAGACATTGAGGACTCTGTGTTTTGAGTTCGCTATCTCCTTTCTGAGCCTTTCATTGTCATTTTGTAATTCGCTCATTTCCTCTCTTATTTTCTGGAGAGCTGAGTTGAACTCACATTTCAGCTTATTGATCTCATTTGTTGCTTGGTCATTTGCATTTCTATGTGAGTTTCTTTGAAGTTCTTCCTTAATTTGAGCCAAGTCTCCTTCTAATTGAGATAGACAGTCTCTGATGTTCTCAGGGGAGAGGTGTGAAGTGTTGGGGGTAGGGGCCCTGGAGGTCTTCTCTGTAGATATGTGAGCATTAGAAATGGCCTCTGCAAGTGTCTTTCTAAGGATTTTTGCCTGTTCACTGATTTCAATAAAAAGGTCATCGAACTGCTGCAGATTGTCCTTATTCCCTTGCACCATGACGGTGCCAGTATTGTACAAAGTTATAGTGAGTGAGTGTGTGTCATCTTCTGCATTGTTTTTAATTTTAATCTGCCGGCCAGTATTGGTGTTGCACTGAGATATATGTTTATAATGCTTGCACAGGGCGGTGTGCCAGGCTGAGAGATGGTCTGTGCGGAATACCACGTTGGTTCTCCTTTCGTCTTTAGTGTAATCAGAATATAGGGTTTCTGGATTCTCCCTCATTGCTTTTCCTTTGCTGACTTTACTGCTCTTCTGCCCCTGTGGTGTCTCCATATCTGACCCCCTGGTGTGCTGTGTCTCCAGCCATGTGCTTTGCCCATTTACTTCTAAATTTGTGCTTTCCATTTTTGTGGTTATATAGTAATTATAATCCTTATTTCTAAGAAGATAGATTTGTAGGAAGTCTATAGATTGTTTTGGGGTTGCAGGATGGTCCTACCTTTGGATGCTCAGGTCTCTGGATGTCAGATGAATGCTGCCTGTGTGCAGTCGGGTCCTCCAAGAGATTCTTGCTTTGTCCTTTAAATCCTCTATTTCTTCCTCTTTCATAAAAATCCAAAGTCCAGCTCAGTCCAGGTCCCTTTTCTGTCCGCGGAGTTGATTTTTTCCAGGTTTTGTCTTACAGTTGGCTCATTACAAGGTATAAAGTGATGGAAATTCAGGAGCTCATCTTCAATGCTTCTTACTCCTAGGAATGGTGGGCGGGATCTCTCTCTCCTCCATGTGTAGTGCAGGGTCTGTCACTCTCCCTCCTCCATGTGTAGTGCAGGGACTGTCACTCTCTCTCCTCCATGTGTAGTGCGGGGTCTGTCACTCTCTCTCTTCCATGTGTAGTGCAGGGTCTGTCACTCTCTCTCCTCCATGTGTAGTGCAGGGTCTGTCACTCTCTCTCCTCCATGTGTAGTGCGGGGTCTGTCACTCTCTCTCCTCCATGTGTAGTGCGGGGTCTGTCACTCTCCCTCCTCCATGTGTAATTCAGGGTCTGTCACTCTCTCTCCTCCATGTGTAGTGCAGGGTCTGTCACTCTCTCTCCTCCATGTGTAGTGCGGGGTCTGTCACTCTCTCCTCCATGTGTAGTGCGGGGTCTGTCCCCTCTCTCTTCCATGTGTAGTGCGGGGTCTGTCACTCTGTCCTCCATGTGTAGTGCGGGGTCTGTCACTCTCTCGCCTCCATGTGTAGTGCGGGGTCTATCACTCTCTCTCCTCCATGTGTAGTGCGGGGTCTGTCACTCTCTCTCCTCCATGTGTACTGCAGGGTCTGTCACTCTCTCTCCTCCATGTGTAGTGCAGGGTTTGTCACTCTCTCTCCTCCATGTGTAGTGCGGGGTCTGTCACTCTCTCTCCTCCATATGTAGTGCGGGGTCTGTCACTCTCTCTCCTCCATGTGTAGTGCGGGGTCTGTCACTCTCCCTCCTCCATGTGTAGTGCGGGGTCTGTCACTCTCTCTCCTCCATGTGTAGTGCAGGGTCTGTCACTCTCTCTCCTCCATGTGTAGTGCGGGGTCTGTCACTCTCCTCTCCTCCATGTGTAGTGCAGGGGTCGGTCACTCTCTCTCCTCCATGTGTAGTGCGGGTCTGTCACTCTCCTCCTCCATGTATAGTGCGGGGTCTGTCACTCTCCTCCTCCATGTTTAGTGCGGGGTCTGTCACTCTCTCTCTCCATGTATAGTGCAGGGTCTGTCACTCTCTCTCCTCCATGTTTAGTGCGGGGTCCTGTCACTCTCTCTCTTCCATGTGTAGTGCAGGGTCTGTCACTCTCTCTCTTTCCATGTTAGTGCGGGTCCGTCACTCTCTCTCCTCCATGTGTAGTGCGGGTTCTGTCACTCTCTCTCTCCATGTGTAGTGCAGGTCTGTCACTCTCTCTCCTCCATGTGTAGTGCAGGTCTGTCACTCTCTCTCCTCCATGTGTAGTGCGGGTCTGTCACTCTCTCTCCTCCATGTGTAGTGCAGGGTCTGTCACTCTCTCCTCCATGTGTAGTGAGGGTCTGTCACTCTCCTCCTCCATGTGTAGTGCGGGTCTGTCACTCTCTCTCCTCCATGTGTAGTGTGGGGTCTGTCACTCTCTCCTCCATGTGTAGTGCGGGGTCTGTCACTCTCTCTCCTCCATGTGTAGTGCGGGTCTGTCACTCTCTCTCCTCCATGTGTAGTGCGGGTCTGTCACTCTCTCTCCTCCATGTGTAGTGCGGGTCTGTCACTCTCTCTCCTCCATGTGTAGTGCAGGGTCTGTCACTCTCTCTCCTCCATGTGTAGTGCAGGGTCTGTCACTCTCTCTCCTCCATGTGTAGTGCAGGGTCTGTCACTCTCTCTCCTCCATGTGTAGTGCAGGGTCTGTCACTCTCTCTCCTCCATGTGTAGTGCAGGGGTCTGTCACTCTCTCCTCCATGTGTTAGTGCAGGGGTCTGTCACTCTCTCCTCCATGTGTAGTGCAGGGTCTGTCACTCTCTCCTCCATGTGTAGTGCAGGGTCTGTCACTCTCCTCCTCCATGTGTAGTGCAGGGTCTGTCACTCTCTCCTCCATGTGTAGTGCAGGGTCTGTCACTCTCTCTCCTCCATGTGTAGTGCAGGGTCTGTCACTCTCCTCTCCTCCATGTGTACTGCAGGGTCTGTCACTCTCTCTCCTCCATGTGTAGTGCAGGGTCTGTCACTCTCTCTCCTCCATGTGTAGTGCGGGGTCTGTCACTCTCCTCCTCCATGGTAGTGCGGGGTCTGTCCACTCTCTCCTCCCATGTGTAGTGCAGGGTCTGTCACTCTCTCTCCTCCATGTGTAGTGCAGGGTCTGTCACTCTCTCTCCTCCATGTGTAGTGCGGGTCTGTCACTCTCTCTCCTCCATGTGTAGTGCAGGGTCTGTCACTCTCTCTCCTCCATGTGTAGTGCGGGTCTGTCACTCTCCTCCTCCATGTGTAGTGCGGGGTCTGTCACTCTCTCTCCTCCATGTGTAGTGCAGGGTCTGTCACTCTCTCCCCTCCATGTGTAGATGCGGGTTCTGTCACTCTCTCTCCTCCATGTGTAGTGCGGGGTCTGTCACTCTCTCTCTCCATGTGTAGTGCAGGGTCTGTCCTCTCTCTCCTCATGTGTAGTGCGGGTCTGTCATCTCTCTCCTCCATGTGTAGTGCGGGGTCTGTCACTCTCTCTCCTCCATGTGTAGTGCGGGTCTGTCACTCTCTCTCCATGTGTAGTGCGGGTCTGTCACTCTCTCCTCCATGTGTAGTGCGGGGTCTGTCACTCTCCCTCCTCCATGTGTAGTGCAGGGTCTGTCACTCTCTCTCTCCTCCATGTGTAGTGCGGGGTCTGTCACTCTCTCTCCTCCAGTGTTAGTGCAGGGTCTGTACTCTCTCTCTCCTCCATGTGTAGTGCAGGGTCTGTCACTCTCTCTCCTCCATGTGTAGTGCGGGGTCTGTCACTCTCTCTCCTCCATGTGTAGTGCAGGGGTCTGTCACTCTCTCTCTCCATGTGTAGTGCGGGTCTGTCACTCTCCTCCTCCATGTGTAGTGCGGGGTCTGTCACTCTCTCTCCTCCATGTGTAGTGCGGGTCTGTCACTCTCTCTCCTCCATGTGTAGTGCGGGGTCGGGTCACTCTCTCTCCTCCATGTGTAGTGCAGGGTCTGTCACTCTCTCTCCTCCATGTGTAGTGCGGGTCTGTCACTCTCTCTCCTCCATGTGTAGTGCGGGGTCTGTCACCTCTCTCCTCCATGTGTAGTGCGGGGTCTGTCACTCTCTCCTCCTTCCATGTGTAGTGCAGGGTCTGTCACTCTCTCTCCTCCATGTGTAGTGCGGGGTCTGTCACTCTCTCTCCCCCATGTGTAGTGCAGGGTCTGTCACTCTCTCTCCTCCATGTGTAGTGCAGGGGTCTGTCACTCTCCTCCTCCATGTGTAGTGCGGGGTCTGTCACTCTCTCTCCTCCATGTGTAGTGCGGGGTCTGTCACTCTCTCTCCTCCATGTGTAGTGCGGGTCTGTCACTCTCTCTTCCTCCATGTGTAGTGCGGGGTCTGTCACTCTCTCTCCTCCATGTGTAGTGCGGGGTCTGTCACTCTCCTCTCCTCCATGTGTAGTGCGGGTCTGTCACTCTCTCTCCTCCATGTGTAGTGCGGGGTCTGTCACTCTCCTCTCCTCCATGTGTAGTGCAGGGTCTGTCACTCTCTCTCCTCCATGTGAGTGCAGGGTCTGTCACTCTCTCTCCTCCATGTGTAGTGCGGGTCTGTCACTCTCTCTCCTCCATGTGTAGTGCGGGGTCTGTCACTCTCTCTCTCTCCATGTGTAGTGCGGGTCTGTCACTCTCTCTCCTCCATGTGTAGTGCGGGTCTGTCACTCTCTCTCCTCCATGTGTAGTGCGGGTCTGTCACTCTCTCTCCTCCATGTGTAGTGCGGGGTCTGTTGCTGTCACTCTCTCCCTCCATGTGTAGTGCGGGTCTGTCACTCTCCCTCCTCCATGTGTATGCGGGCTGTCACTCTCTCTCCTCCATGTGTAGTGCGGGTCTGTCACCTCTCTCCCGTGTAGTGAGGGTTTGCACTCTCCTCCTCCAGTAGTGCGGGGTCTGTCACTCTCCTCCCATGTGTGCGGGTCTGTCACCTCTCTCCTCCAGTGTAGTGCAGGGTCTGCCCCTCTCTCCCCTGTGTAGTGCGGGGTGCTCCTCCTCCTCCGTGTTGGCGGGGTCTGTCCTCTCCTCCTCCATGTATGTGCGCGGTCTTCTCTCTCTCCTCCATGTGTAGTGCAGGGTTGTCATCTCTCTCCTCCATGTGTGCTGGGGTTTCCTGTTTTCCTCCATGTGCATCGGTCTGTACTCCTCTCCTTGTAGTGCGGGGTCTGTCACCTCTCTCCTCCATGTTAGTGCAGGGTCTGTCACTCTCTCTCCTCCATGTGTAGTGCGGGGTCTGTACTCCCTCCTCCCCATGTGTAGTGCAGGGTCTGTCACGCTTCCCCCATGTGGTGCAGGTCGTCCTTCTCCTCCATGTGTAGTGCAGGGTCTGTCACTCCTCTCTCTCCATGTGTAGTGCGGGTCTGTCACTCTCTCTCCTCCATGGTAGTGCAGGGTCTGCTCTCTCTCTCCACATGGTAGTGCGGGTCCTGTCCTCTCCCTCCTCCTGGTAGCGGGTCTGTCACTCTCTCCCTGTTAGTGCAGGGGTCTGTCACTCTCTCTCCTCCATGTGTAGTGCGGGGCTGTCACTCTCCTCCTCCAGTGTAGTGCAGGGTCTGACTCTCTCTCCCCCATGTGTATGCGGTCTGTCACTCTCTCCCTCTGGGGGTCTGTCACTCTCTCCCTCCATGTGTAGGCGGGGTTGTCACTCTCTCTCCTCCATGTGTAGTGCGGGGTCTGTCATCTCTTCTCCTGTGTAGTGGGGGTCTGTCACTCTCTCCCCTCCATGTAGTGCGGGTTCATCTCCTCCTCCATGTGTAGTGCGGTCTTACTCTTCTCCTCCTGTGTGCAGGGGTCTGTCACTCTCTCTCCTCCCTGTGTAGTGCGGGTCTGTCACTCTCTCTCCTCCATGTGTTGTGCGGGGTCTGTCACTCTCCTCCTCCATGTGTAGTGCGGGTCTGTCACTCTCTCTCCTCCATGTGTAGTGCGGGGTCTTCACTCTCTCTCCACGTGTGTGTGCGGGTCTGTCACTCTCTCTCCTCCATGTGTAGTGGGGGTCTGTCACTCTCTCTTTGTGTTGCGGGTCTGTCACTCTCTTCCTCCATGTGTAGTGCGGGGTCTGTCACTCTCTCTCCCCCATGGTAGTGCGGGGTCTGTCACTCTCCCTCCTCCATGTTAGTGCGGGTCTGACACTCTCTCCCCATGTGTAGTGCAGGGTCTGCCCTTCTCCGTGGCAGTCTATTCGGCTCTTCCCTCTGCGTGCCGGTGTCTGTCTCTCTCTCTCCCATGTGTAGTGCGGGGTCTGTCACTCTCTCTCCCCCATGTGTAGTGCAGGGTCTGTCACTCTCTCTCCCCATGTGTAGTGCGGGGACTGTCACTCTCCTC